>APFE031451346.1:0-17912 GCA_000404065.3 Pinus taeda
AAATCTTTGTGCATATGTGTTTTTATGTGTTATGCTCTCGCATTGTTTATTTTTCTGTGATTTAGAATTCGTATGTAGGTAATTTCTGTACGGGGTTAAAACCTACATGATTAGTGACCTTTGTCAGCATAGTTTCTAATTTTGAAGCATTCACATCAGTATTTGTTAAACTCTTGAAGATCATCTCTCTAGTATCTCTATGCAAGTCCATCTAATCCACTAAATGTCTCTTTTTTCAATTTATGTTAAACTTTGTTGCCCTGTAATCTTTTGCAGTCTTGATTGTCTCAGCTTTCAATACCAAAACTACCATGTTCAACTATCCCTTTTTCATATTTTAGAGCTAACAGTAACCTTTTGTAAGAATATCTTGAGCCTTGCCTCCATAACTATGTATAAGCTGCTAATTTTTCTTAGGGTTATATTGTTTTTTGTTTAGATAATTCAATTTCATTATTTACATATTGAATTCATCCCACAACATCATAACATCATTAGCAACATATGAAATTATATAGAAAGAACAATATCATCATCAATGCAATAGAACATAAATGAACAATAGAAGAAAAACATTCACACATAGAGACACTAGGATTGGTTAGAGACCAGAGCAAACCCCCCCAAGGGGGAAGACCTTTCAAATTCTTCTTCTTATTAGATTGTCATAAAATGTTCAGCAAAGAGAGAGTACAATCATCCAATTCTTCATTCACAAGACTATGAAGTAAAAGCAACAATATTATATCCCAAAGATGAACATAACAAAAATAGTAATCAAAATCATGATTTAGAAGCATGCGAGCAACTATCAACATCTATGGTCAACTGTCAGAATCTATGATCAACTATAAAAAAAACCCTAAGTCTAGGTCGCATTGAGCTAGCGGTCATGCATGCGGTTAAAGTGTTCTGATTGCATGCATATACTTGTATGCATGTGATTGCGGCCAAAATTTTTATGTGAAAACCTTACAACCGCAAACCAAAAACCCTAGTCCACAAGTGCAAACTCAGACCCTACAATTTCGAACCTGTGTGAACGAATTCCCCACTAATCAATTTCAGACCTATCCAAGCCAAAACCAAAGAAGATAAAATAAGAATGCTTGATGATGATGTCTAAATTAGGGTCACTTGACATGTATTTATAGGCATCCAAGGGTGTCCAATTTCCTCTTAGGGCCAGCCTATCCTTTTGTGCACATGTGGATTTTCATAATAAAATTATATTTTTCCTTAACCAAATTAAATTCTTCCAAGCATTAGAAGGGGTCGTTCTTGATTAGGAACACTGTCCAAATGAGGAAATCTATCTTTGAGATTCCAAATTAACACTCCCTCTCAACTAGGAAGAAATTACCGATTGCAACATATGTCCTATCATAAATATCTCGTCAACAAATTTTGTCTTCGCTCATCTTTGTTCATCCCTTCTCATCCTTGTTTATCTTTGCTTGCCTCTGCTTATCTTTGCTTGTCCATGCTCATATGTTGAACACTCTTGAATCTAAAATAAGAAGAATTTGACATCAAAGGGGAGCCCAAGCTACCATCCTCATTAACATTATATAGCTTAGCTCAATCCGAAACAACATCAGGGAATCATGCTCAACCTGGAACCATATCAGAGAGCCCAACTCAATGTGGAATCCACTGATAATGAGGACAGTCTTATGTGACACTCTCACCTCATGTCTACAACAATGGGGAAGGTCCTATGGTACACTCTAACCCCAATTCATCCAGCTACCACCCTATACCGAGAAATAGGTGAAATACCACTTACGAAGAAAGTATCACAACCATCCCCTTGCGCAATCAATGGGTAAGATACCACTTGATATATGAGGTAAGGAGCACAACCATCCTATTTCCTGTCGATCTTCCCAGGAATGACCCTCAAGAGTCATGTGGTATACACCAAAAGGTAAGGATCACACACCCTCAGGCCTCCTCAACCCATTGGCCAGAAGGGGAGGGGCAATCCCAACAAGTCCGGCTTGTGGGTATGATGCCAACTGGGGTATACTTTGCTATACCAATATAGGGGGAGATACTTGACTTGTCAGAATGGACAAGGATCATGCACACCCTATGGGTAAAAATAGGGGAGATACCTGTGTTAGGGTCCCACCCTAACCCCCTTATTTATGTAGTAGGATCGTGTCTTATTTTGTAATCGAGCTCTGTTGTATTGGAGGTTTCCCCCTCGAAGAGGCAAGTGAACAATACTTTTTGAACAATAAAATACCTGTTGTTATTTCTCACTTTTCTATGTTCTGGGTATATTTCTGCGCATATTTGGTATTCTTGTATCGTCTTGCAGGTTAAGATCATAACAAGTGGTATCAGAGTTCTTCCAGGGCTGGTGGGATCTCCATTTTTTAGCAATTTTGTTTTTTGGCTAGAGACGTGTTCCGGTGTCTTTAAACCACAGGATCTATCGTTGAGTGCATAAACTTGTGGATTTGGGGAGGCATGCACGCAAGAAATACAAGAGGTGGTTACGCTTGTTGGACTCCCTTGTAACCCCTATGGTTACCCCTCCGAGTAGTAGTGCGGTAGACAGAACCGCGCATAGACTGTCTTCGAAGTACCCTCTGGTATATCGGAAGCCCCCTAGCTCCCTTGAAACCTCGCCATAGATAAAACGTCAACCATATTGCTGCTACAGTACACTAAGAACAACACTCAGAGAGATTACTCACTTGTACGATAGGGTAGTCGGGTTGTACGGCTAAGGGTACGGTTGATCCTCCTTGGTTAGTGCCCTGAAAAATTGGGCCGAGTACTACTGTCAGACCCTTATGTATATTGCGATCTGTAGCACCTGAAACTCCTTGAGACCATAGTTCCCTTTTCTATCTCGAGATCATGCATAATCTCTGCCAGATTAGATCTCAGCAGCAGAAATCAATCTCGCAGCTCAGATTTAACAGAACAACCATTCAGATCTATTAGATCCATTAGATCCACAACAACAATCTGTTCCGTCACTCAGATCTATCTGATCAGCCATTCAAATCTCTCAGATCCACCAGAGCCGCCATCTAGATTTGAGTAGTTGTATGGGTTCCTATATCGGGGTTTGATTTTCGCAGGACTTTTGGCAGCATTGACGTTTTGGGGATTCAGCTATTGCAATATTCCTAAGCAAGGAGTAAAACTCCGTTAGGAGTTTTTCGGAAAAAAGAAGAAGAAAAAATCAGGATGACGAGCTGAGCAAGGTGGTACCATTCAATTGTTAGTGCCAACAAAGAAAAAATCGGGCAGTCCCAAATTTCAAGTACATCGGATCGGTGCATGGTAGAAATTAGAGCTCAAGCTATGGCCAATGAGAAGATCGACAAATTTGAACAATCCTTGAAAGACCTCCAAGATCAGCTGAAAACAATAACTAATGCACTAAGGGCAAGGCGAAAACCCACGAGGAGGCGTATATTGGCAATGAACACAGTGAGGGTGAGTCTAGCCACTCTCTTCACCTCTGGGGCACCCACCAACAATCTCGTCCGTGACCACCGAAGCTGGATATGCATAAATTTGATGGTTCTCACCCAGCAGCATGGGTAGCACAAATGGAGCAGTATTTCAATCTGAACTACATCTTAGATAATGAGACTCAACTTACGGTGGGAAGCATGTACTTGGACAATGAAAGATGGCAATGGTGGCAATGGCATCAACGTTGCAATGGAAGGCCCTTGACTTGGGACACCTTCAAAAAAGCTCTTATAGAGCGCTTTGACCATGAATCTACTTTTTTGGGTCGTCTCACTAAGCTCCGACAGACTGGCACAGTGGATGAATATATTACAGCCTTTGAAGCCTTAGCTTTCTGCACTATGGGTCTTCAAGATGCATTCTACACGGAATGTTTTATCAGTGGTCTTAAAGAGGCCATACAAACTGACGTCCGACTGCACCACCCTCCCACATGGTCGGAGGCTTGCAAGGTAGCTCGTAACGTTGAACGTGCGTTAGAGGCTAGTCCAATCGCCCAAATTTCACCACCAAGGGTCACCCCCCACAGGCTCACAACACTACTTAAACACTTAAGGTTCAAAAGGTGTCACCTGCAGAAATGGCAGAAAGAAGAAAGGAGGGATTATGTTACTACTGTGATGAAAAATACTCCCCAGGTCATAAATGCAAGGAGCCCAAATTCTTTCAAATTGATGCTACTGATTACATCTCATCGGAGGAAGCCCCACCACTTGAGGAACATGAGGAGGAAGAAGAGGACAACCAGAAGGACAATGTCCTTGACAAACCAGTTATTTCGCTGCATGCTTTGGTAGGGATTTCTTCACCTCAAACTCTCAAAATTAGAGGTTTTATTAAGCGTCGCCCAGTAGTAGTCTTGATTGATAGTGGAAGTACACATAATTTTATCCATCAAAGAGTCGTGGAAGCAGTGCATTATTTTGTACGAGCAGTTTCTAACTTCCAAGTCCAAATTGCGGATGGGGGAACAATGAAATGTGACGGCTGCTGTGAAAATGTCAAACTTCAAATGGGGGATTATCAGTTGAAGACCCACATGTTTTCCATACACATGGGAAGGTGTGACATTGTCCTCGGTGCTGAATGGCTTCGCACACTTGGGCCAATCACAATGGATTTCCAGGAGTTATATATGAGCTTTAAGCAGAACAACTCCACACGTACCCTCCGTGGACTCCAGGCGGGAGCTCCCTCTATCATCAGCTCACATAGGATGGAAAAATTGTTAAAAAAGGGCCATCATCAAGTTATAGCTCAATTTAATGCCATCCAGGTCGTCGAACCCAATTCTCTGCCAATTCATCCTGAGATGCAACAGATTATAAATAACCATTTGGCAGTCTTTGACAAGCGTCATGAGCTTCCACCCTCGAGAGGGGAACATGGTCATAGCATCACTTTGGTCCCAGGGGCCCAACCACCAAATGTGTGCCCATATAGATATCCATTCGCCCAAAAGAATGAAATCAAAAAAATAATCAAGGAACTTTTGGAAGCAGGCGTCATTCGTCCCAGCATTAGTCTTTATTCATTACCGGTGGTCATGGTGCTCAAGAAAGATGGGGAATGGTGTATGTGTCCAGACTTCAGGGCCCTCAATAACTTGACATTCAAAGATAAATTTCTCATCTCGGTTGTTGATGATTTGCTGGATGAATTAAATGGGGCTCAATTCTTCACTAAGCTGGATCTTCGCTCAGGCTACCACCAAATTCGCATGAAAGAAGTCGATATTCCAAAGACAACTTTCAAAACTCATGAAGGCCATTATGAGTTCTTGGTCATGCCATTCGGTCTTTGTAATGATCCATCTACTTTTCAAAGCCTTATGAACCACCTCCTAAAACCATATCTCAGAAAATTTGTCCTTGTTTTCTTCGATGACATCCTCATCTACAGTTTCACTTGGGTTGCACATCTTTAGCATGTAGATTTGCTCTTGCAACTGCTTCGCAAGCACAAATTATTTGTTAAGATGTCCAAGTGTTCTTTTGGCATGGAATAATTTGAGTATTTAGGCCACATTGTGGGGCGTGAAGGTGTTAGGGTGGACCCAAAAAAGATCCATGCAATGCAGGATTGGCCTCAATCTAAGAACTTGAAGAGCCTGAGAGGCTTTTTGGGTCTCATGGGCTACTATCGCAAATTTGTCCACAATTATGGTCGCAATGCGAAGCCCCTCACTCAACTCCTCAAGAAAAATTCATTCATCTGGAATGATGAAGCACAACAGGCCTTTTCAGCTCTCAAAAATGCCATGTGTTCCACTCCAGTCTTAGCACTACCTGACTTCACCAAATATTTTGTCATTGAATGTGATGCTTCAGGTATAGGTATTGGGGCAATCTTAATGCATGAAGGTTGACCCTTGGCCTTCATAAGCCACCAACTAAGTGGGAATAACCAGGGACAATCTACCTATGAGAAGGAAATGATGTCCATCTTACATGCAGTAGATACCTGGCGACCTTACTTATTGGGGCGACGTTTCCAAATCTGCACAGACCATCATAGTCTTAAATATTTTTTGGAGCAACGCGTATCCTCACGACAAAATAAACGGCTCGCCAAAATGTTGGGATATGATTATGAGATCATTTACAAGAAAGGGCGCGAAAATATTGTAGTAGATGCCTTATCTCGCCAATTTGAGGAGGAAAGTACCCTGCTCGCAGTTTCCCTTCCCATTCCAGAATGGATTGAAGAGGCTCGCAGGGAATGGTTTTCACATCCCTGCCTCTCCCAACTCATTACTCAATTGCAGGTGGATCCAACTTCCACCAAGGGCTACTTGTGGCAGGATGAGATTCTTCACTACAAGGACAGAGTCGTAATATCACCAACATCCACCCTCAAAAGCCGCATTTTTGTGGAGTTGCACTTATCCCCCACTGCAGGACATTCAGGCTTTCAGAAGATGTATGCTCGCACTAGAAGATCATTTTTTTGGACAAGCATGAAAAAGGACATTCTTACTTTTGTAGCGGAATGTGATGTCTGTCAGCGCCACAAAGGGGAGATAGTCAAAGTACCAGGCACATTACAACCATTGCCCATCCCGGCATCAATATGGATAGAGGTTTCTATGGATTTCATTACAGGTCTTCCAAAGTCAGGAAACAAGTCAGTCATCATGGTGGTTGTGGATTGACTTTCCAAGTATGCTCATTTTTGCACCCTACCCCACCCTTTTACACTGACTTTGGTCGCTCAATCTTTCATGGATCAGATCTTCAAATTACATGGCATGCCCACTTCTATTGTGTCTGATCGTGACCCAATATTCACCAATAATTTTTGGCAGGAGCTCTTCAGGCTACAAGGTACCCAACTAAAACTCAGTACTTCCTATCATCCACAAACGGATGGTCAAACTGAAGCAGACAACAAATGTCTGGAAACCTACCTTAGGTGTTTCACTTCAGAAAAGAAACATCTTTGGGTACAGTGGTTACCTCTAGCTGAATGGTGGTATAACACCAACTATCATGCCACTACCAAACTGACTCCCTATGAAGCAGTTTATGGTCAACTCCCTCCTTCCCCTATTTCTTATATCAAGGCGTGCTCAAAGGTACAAGCAGTGGATCAACTCCTACAGAACCGCACAACCATGCTAGCCCATCTTAGAGAGAATCTTCATCAACGCCAATTTCAAGAAGGGGATCAGGTATTTTTGAGGCTGCAACCATATAAGTTAACATCACTCAAAGACAAGGGTTGTTAGAAACTATCTCCAAAATTCTACGAACCGTATCGAATACTTCAGCGCATTGGAAAAGTGGCCTACAAGCTAGCTTTGCCACCCACTACAAAAATCCATCCAGTTTTCCATGTCTCATGCCTCAAGAAAGTGATTGGGAACAATTGCAGAATTCAAACCAGTCTACCTGAATTGAATGAAGAAGGGTCCATCTGGCTCAAACCTGAACAGATCCTAGACACACGAGAATGGCACCTGCGTGGCCACATGATCAAGGAAGTCCTCGTCAAGTGGAAAGACACCTCTCTGGAAAATGCAACCTGGGAACCAACCACTATTCTTCAGCAATTTCCACAGCTTCAACCTTGAGGACAAGGCTATTCTTAAGGGGGAGGACATGTTAGGGTACCACCCTAACCCCCTTATTTATGTAGTAGGATCATGTCTTATTTTGTAATCGAGCTCTACTCTATTGGAGGTTGCCCCCTCGAAGAGGCAAGTGAACATTACTTTCTGAACAATAAAATACCTGCTGTTATTTCTCACTGTTCCACGTTCTGGGTATATTTCTGCGCATATTTGGTATTATTGTATCCTCTTGTAGGTTAAGAGCATAACAACCTAACCTACTACAAGAGTAGGGATCATGCACACCTATTGTCCATAGTTCCCTCAACCCCAGGATCTCTTCGACTCAATTCCTCACCCTAGGATCTCAGGCAGGGGGGAAGAGCTAGTTCAATGTCCTTGATCAGCCTAAACCCTTACTTAGGAAGGTGACATCCATTAATCCATGTTGTTCTCTCTGAAGATCAAAAACATATCAAAGTGTTCATATCTAGTGTTGACTCAAACAATTGACTGAAGAGTTCAACCACATTGCCTCATACATTACCAAGAGCAAAAATCCTCTGTTTTCCTATTCATTCAATACATCAAATCAAATATTATGTTAGAACAAATACATATAATAAAAGTATACCTTATTCATCTTCCCTCTCATGGAGGCAGCAACCACAATCCTAAGCTTGTCTCATACAGCATCAATGTCTCGATCTATGAAGATATCTCTATCCCTGCTACATATATGGGATTGTCTTCCAATCATATCGCATTCTTGTTGTCACAATATATCACTATCCTATCCATAACCTACTAAAATATCTCTCTGAAGAGCTTCCTTAACCAAGCTAACTACAAATTACTCAAACTCGGTTGTGCTTAAAGCTACGAAATTCCATTTTGTAACACCCTCCTCCCACATTTACCCAAGCTAACCAGTCCACCGGGGTAAACATGTGATGAATAGTTACTATGACATGATTCAACTCCCCATGTACAATTAGGAAAGTGGACCAGGTGCCCAATCCCTAAGAAAACTTGATGTGTTGCTGAAATAGACCCGCATTCACTTCCATGACAAGGCATGCATGCGACTAAGACCCTCCAGTTGCTCCCATAGCAAGGCATCCATGTGGTTGCGACCTTTTTTAACCAGTTTTGTGCCAGCAACCCCAGATTTTGTGCCACTTTTTTAGGGCCGAGACTCAGGCCACTTCCCAGAACATCATGAAACTTCCAGAAATGATAATTAACACTAAGATAAGATTACTAATGCAAACACATGAACAAGGACTTGATCTAATGCCTACTATACATGACAAACATTTTGTCAAACATATCATAAATATGTAATTTACAGGTCATAACATATCTAAACATAGAGGTCTCATATTTATCTGAGAATCATCAAGGAGCACTGATATCTCCTCCAAATAGTTGCATTGTTATATATATTAGGTCATTCATTCATTATTATTTCATCCATTAACCAAAGCATGATAACAACCATGCATCAATATTATCATAGAACATGCTTATAACCTGCAAATAACCAGAGATACATAAATGATGGAGGTAACCATTAAAGCCATGTAATGACAAGCATGTTTACTCATAAAATACCAAAGGAAAAGGAGCTCTTATTAACATATGAAAATCCAACCAAGTCAGGGACTCCCATGTACCACCTGGCCATAGATTGGGCTAAACCAAATCTATATTTCATCCAATCACCCCTGTGCCATATGCAAAGCATGAATGCCGGATTTCATGGAATAAACCAATCAAAACCAAACCAGGGCTTTCGGAGGTCAAACAACCTCAACCATCAACTGGTAATTCCACCTCATAGTCAGACATTTCTAACCATCAGCATATCGGTCTCTACCCAATCTATCCAGGATTCCAGAGTGTTTGTTCCAACCAAGGCTCTGAGGACTAGTAACTCAACCCATTGTTGTTGTTAGGATCCAGAGTGTTTCACCAACTAGGGCTTCCAAGACTAGTAACTAAACCCACTAAGGGCTTTAAAGTGTTTGTCCAACCAAGGCTTCCAAGACTAGTAAATCAACCTATCTATTACAAGGCTTCCAGAGCATTTGTCCAACCAAGGTTCCAGGAATTATAACTCAACCCACAACCAAAGGAACATAAGCACAAACCAGAAAACAAAGATAAAACCCACAACACCATGGCTATCTAGGAAATGGAAAGGCTAGGAAAAACCACCATCAATCCAGACAATCCTCCATGCCAGTGACAGATCATAAGCAAGAAACCACATGAATATGCCATGCATGTAAAAACTAGCAAGGAAATCATACATGCAACTCTGTACATGCAATCAAAACCCATTGTAGTTGTTGATCCAATTCAAGTGTTTGGACATGTTCAATACCTATCATAATCAAACTTTGGTGAGATACCTAAATTACCAAAAGGTAAGGATCACACACCCTCAAGCCTCCTCAACCCATTGGCCAGTAGTGGAGGGGAAATCCCAACAAGTCCGACTTGTGGGTATGATGCCAACTGGGGTATACTTTGCTATACCAATATAGGGGGAGATACTCGACTTGTCAAAATGGACAAGGATCATGCACACCCTATGGGTAAAAATAGGGGAGATACCTGACCTACTGCAAGAGTAGGGATCATGCAGACCTATTGTCCATAGTTCCCTCAACCCCAGGATCTCTACGACTCAATTCCTCACCCTAGCATCTCAGGCAAAGGGGAAGAGCTAGTTCAATGTCCTTGATCAACCTAGACCCTTACTTAGGAGGGTGACATCCATCAATCCATGTTGTTCTCTCTGAAGATAAAAAAAATATCAAAGTGTTCATATCTAGTGTCGACTCAAACAATTGACTGAAGAGTTCAGTCACATTGCCTCATACATTACCAAGAGCAACAATCCTTTGTTTTCCTATTCATTCAAGACATCAAATCAAATATTATGTTAGATCAAATACATATAATAAAAGGATACCTTATTCATATACCCTCTCATGGAGGCAACAACCACAAGCCTAAGCTTGTCTTATACAGCAACAATGTCTCGATCTACGAAGATATCTCTATCCCATATACATATATGGGATTGTCTTCCAATCATATCCCATTCTTGTTGTTGCAATATATCCACTATCCTATCCATAACCTACTAAAATATCTCCCTGAAGAGCTTCCTTAACCAAGCTAACTACAAAGTACTCAACCTCGGTTGTGCTTAAAGCTACGAAATTCCATTTTGTAACACCCTCCTCCCACATTTACCCAAGCTAACCAGTCCGCCAGGGTAAACATGTGACAAATAGTTACTATGACATGATTCATCTGCCCATGCATAGTTAGGAAAGTGGACCAGGTGCCCAATCCCTAAGAAAACTTGATGTGTTGCTGAAATAGACCCCCATTCACTTCCATGACAAGGCATGCATGCGACTGAGACCCTCCAGTCACTCCCATAGCAAGGCATCCATGTGACTCCAACCTTTTTAAAGCAGTTTTGTGCTAGAAACCCCAAATTTTGTGTCACTTTTTCAAGGCCAGGACTCAGGACACTTCCCAGAACTTCATGAAACTTCCAAAAATGATAATTAACACTAAGATAATATTAATAATGCAAACACATGAACAAGCACTTGATTTAATCCCTACTATACATGACATACATTTCGTCAAACATATCGTAAACATGTAATTTATAGGTCATAACAACATATCTGGGCATAGAGGTCTCATACTTATCTGAGAATTTTCAAGGAGGACTGATATCTCCTCCCAATAGTTGCATTGTTATATATTAGGTCATTCATTCATTATTATTTCATCCATTAACCAAAGTATGATAAGAGCCATGCATCAATATTATCATAGAACATGATTATAACCTACAAATAACCAGAGATACAACAATGATGAAGTAACCATTAAAGCCATATAATGACAAGCACGTTTACTCATAAGATACCAAAGGAAAAGGAGCTCTTATTAGCATATGCAAATCCATCCAAGTCAGGGACTTCCACATACCACTTTGCCATAGATTGGGTTGAACCAAATCTATATGTCATCTGATCACCCCTATGCCATATGCAAAGCATGAATGCGAGATCTCATGGAATAAACCAATAAAAACCAAATCAAGGCTTCTAGAGGTCAAAACACCTCAACCCTCAACTGGTGATTCCACCTCATATTCAGACATCGCTAACCATCAACATATCGGTCTCTACCCAATCTATCCAGGACTCCAGAGCGCTTGTTCCAACCAAGGCTTCGAGGACTAGAAACTCAACCCACAGTTGTTGTTAGGCTCTAGAGTGTTTCTCCAACCAAGGCTTCCAGGACTAGTAACTCAACCCACTAAGGGCTTTAGAGTGTTTTCCCAATCAAGGCTTCCAAGACTAGTAACTCAAGCTAGCTATTACAGGGCTTCCAGAGCATTTGTCCAACCAAGGTTCTAGGAATTATAACTCAACCCACAACCAAACGAACATGAGCACCAACCAGAAAATAAAGATAAAACCCACAACACCATGGCTATCTAGAAAATAGAAAGGCTAGTCAAAACCACCATCAATCCAGAAAATCCTCCATGCCAATGACAGATCATAACCAAGAAACCACATTCATATGCCATGCATGTCAAAACTAGCAAGAAAATCATACATGCAACTCTGTACATGCAATCAAAACCCATTGTAGCTGTTGATCCAGCTGTCATCTGGTGCTTTCCTGCTTTTCCTTTCCCTTCTTATTGCAAATCCAAAGTATTCCACACTCCTCTAAGAATTCTCCAAGAAAACTCTAAGTGTCCAAGAGTATGAGAGAGAATAGAAGAGAGATATCCAAGCTAAAACTGACAAAAGGTTACACTAAAAAAAGCTAACAGTAACTAAATCTAACACTAACAAAATCTAACATGATGAAAGCTATGAACTAATCCTCATAAGCCTTTTTATCATTGAGGCCTCGATTTTCTTCAATTATCCTTATTTTTCCTTTAATTTCTTCCTCACATGCAACATGTGACCTTTCACCTTCCTTTTCTCCTATTTTCCATTATTCTCATAAATAAAATGCCAATTAATACCTCTTGCCTTTTCAAAGCCTTTGAAATTTCCTTTTCCAATTTCCATAGTCATTAAATAATCACAAGTGATCACCATCACTATGTTTTTTCCCAACGCTCATCTTGGAATACGTGTCCCATGACCTTGGTTATTATTTTTCCTTTATTAACTTTATTACATGGATTTTTGACCAAGGTTGTTACATATTTCCTGCTCGTCCAAGATATCGTGGTAGATCCCAAGCTAAAGCAACACCCAAATGTGCTCTTCTTATCAATAATTGTTCCTACCTAGTCAGCATCAGTACATCCATGCAATTGTAAATCTCCCATAGTATATCTTAGACCAAGATTGATCATCCCATGCGGATTATTTCAAAATTTGCTCAGTACAACCCAATTTGTACTCAAGGTGTTCACTACAAAGCATATATCTAGATGGTTGTTCTTGAAGAACATCAATGCATCAATCAACTCTCAGTACTTGGAGGAGTCTACCAAGTCAGATCCAACAACATCTCTGCATAATTTCTTGAAATTCAATTCCATTGAAATTTCCAAGGATTTGCATTCCATCTTTCCAAGTATCTCCACTAACTTCATGTCATATTTTCCTTGAGAAAGGAATATTTCTCTGGTTCTTTTGTAAACTGATAATCACAGGAAGTAATACATCATGCAAATATCCTTCGTCTCGAACTCAGAGGCCAACTCCCTCTTACTTTGATTATCAAAGGCTCATTATATGACAAGAATAGATTTTGAACATATAAAACCAAAATCAAAGGCATACCTTGGACCTATTTGAAGTAGAGGTTTGGATCAACATTGCTTCCATACCAGGCTCAATGATCTTGCTTCAAATCATACAATTCTTTTTGCAAACATAACATTGACCAAACCAATATACTAAGCTTCAAACAAGTCAATATTGTGCAATCAAATCAACCAAGTTTGCTTATCAAGCATTATATGCCAAACCAAAACTAATATCAAAGC
Organism: Pinus taeda; assembly: GCA_000404065.3. Taxonomy (NCBI): domain Eukaryota; kingdom Viridiplantae; phylum Streptophyta; class Pinopsida; order Pinales; family Pinaceae; genus Pinus; species Pinus taeda. Next base: position 13,635 of record APFE031451346.1, read on the forward strand.
CATGGAAGATTTTTCCAATATCATTATTAAACTTTTCAGTCTCAGTCCCCAAGTAGAGTTCATACCCAAGTACTAGGTTACAACCTTATCTATTTGTCCAGTCAACAATTGTCCTTTATTAAGAAATATCAAGCCAATACTTCATCAAGTCATCCACATGATCATAATATGAATCATTTCTTCAACTAAATGTGAACGCATAGACCAAGGACACGTCAAATAAGTTTATGTCATTCATTCATTGTGAAATTTTTGTAATAACCAGAATATAAATTAATCCATACTGAGGAGCAATCCTTTATTGTCATACTAGCTTCAATGATCAAATCAAGACAACTAACATATTGATATGCATAGTATAGACCCCTGAAAACACAAGATGAGTTAAGACATTTACATTCTCTACAACATAAAGGTCTCTGCATAAGACAGTAATAATGCCAATTATGAAACTATCCTCAAGATTCCATTTACAATGATTCTCTATATTTTTGCCCTGCAACACAAGTAAGATAGATTCCAAAAGGTAGGTCACTTCACATTTTCTAGAGAGGTCTTGCTATCAAACAACCTTCATTTTGATCCCTAATACAAATCAAACATAATGTAGATCTTAATATTCATTTTTTTCCCATAGAGATTTCTATCATGCACTCTGGGTTTCATGCATAAGGTTTTATATTTTTGTATCCTACAAGCTCAATCGCACCCATAGGCTTCTTATGTGCGACTAGGAGACCTATAGTTGCACCCTTAATCATTTCTCTCAGTTTTTGGGGCTTGAACTAGGAAAAATCTTCTCTGATCGAATGAGAATTTTCCAAAAAATTCTTCTTCAACAACATCAAATTGTCATCATATTCATGTCCATAAACCTTGCTTCAACAAAGAAGAGTCTTCTATTCATCCGCAATAAAAAATAATAGGTGTTGGGATCTCATGGAGAGTTTCTCCCTCTAAATGGAAAGCTTCTTCAATCATCTTTAATCATGACATTAACCTATCTATCATAATATTGTATTGCTTCAATAAAAATATGAAACCAAACTATCTTAGGTTTTCAAACATCTATGCATCATAGAAAATCATCATTAGCTACTTCATTGTTACAAATGAACATATCATCAAATATCCATCAAAGGTTAGTGTCATATAATCAAGGCAGCTGACAAGAGTATTGTCATACTTCAAGGATCACAATCACAACATCAATTCTTTATCACATCAATTCAAGGCATCTAGTTTTTGCCATAATATCAAGTTTACTAAGCTAATCAACCCTAACCAAGATCAACAAGAAGATCCTTATACTTTTATCATCGGGTTTGCCATGCTTATCACTAACAATATTATCAAAATCAATGATTTTAGCTTGCTTTCAGAAAATCCACCATGTCTAATAAAATTTAAGATACTTTCCAAATATTAAATGCACCAATATATCACATGTACCATAAGTCAAACTTACTTTCATATGCATGAAGTTGATATTCTCTTCATACCTTAGGGTTTATCTTGCCATCCAATATTGCAGCTAAATCATAATAATGAAACATTATATTGCACATACCTTGTACTATTCATATACCTTTGCAACTTGTAATACTTATTTGTTATTAACACTTGTAGCACTTGAAATTTCTGGATTTTATTCTACTTTGTAAACTTTGCGAAAACCTTCTTCAGGTACTTATCCCTATTCAAAGACTATCTATTCACTTCTTTCACTTTCTCTGTTTTCCTGCAACCTAGATTATCCTCAATAAGTATCTACTTATCACATCTCATATGGATGTTAGAAGTATTAAAATACTCAAATATTCATGCAGGAAGCAATACTCAAAAAAATAAATCTAAACAAGAATAGTGTCATAAAGAAATAACATAAATATAAAATATACTTATCTTTTAAGAAGAGGTAATAAGCTCCCTCTTGAACCAACCTTCAAGAGTTACTACGATATATTATCCATGTAACAGTGTTTCCTTAAAATATTTCCAATCGTCTTCATCAACAACAAGGCCTAATTGAGACTAGCCCATCTGGGGTTGCAATGAATCTTGTCAAAAGTGTTAGAAAAACATCTCATTGACCATGTTAGGGTTTCAATATTGTGTAACTCAAAACCTTTTTCATATTCCAGGGTTTCTTTAAAACCCTAACCTTATGTTATCCATCAAACCCTAATAACCAAATTTCTTAGGGTTTCCTTCAAACCGTGGTATTCTTTTAGGTCTCCTCCATATTCTCTTGATTCCATCAATTGTGTCTTCACGAGGGTGACCTTCAATGGCTTTTCTTTAGCCCAACTCTGATACCATGTTAATTTTTCTTAGGGCTATATTGTTCTTTTCTTTAGATAATTGCATTAAATTATTTACATATTGAATTCAACCCACAACATCATAACATCATTAGCAACATATGAAATTATATAGAAAGAACAACATCATCATCAATGCAACATAACATAAAGGAATAATAGAAGAAAATCATACACACATAGAGACACTAGGATTGGTCAGAGACGAGGGAAAAACCCTACAAGCGGGAAAACCCTTTCAAATTCTTCTTCTTAGATTGTCATAAAATGTTTAGCAAAGAGATAGTACAATAATCCAATTCTTCATTCACAAGACTATCTAGAAAAACCAACCAAAGTATATCCCAGAGATGAACCCAGCAATAATACTAATTAAACTCGTGATTCAGAAGCTTTTGCTCAACTATCAACATCTGTAGTCAACTGTCAAAAACCCTAAGTCCTAGCCGCACAAAGCTAACAGTCATGCATGCGATTGAAGCATTTTCGTCGGATTCATAGGATCATATGCATGTGGATGCAACCGAAAATATTCTTTGACAACCCTACAATTGCGAGCCAAAAACCCTAATCCTCGCATGCGAACTCGAACCCTACAATTTTGAGCCTATAGAAAATCGTGTAGATTCACAAGCTAATGCAATTTGCTAAAGAAAAAGACAAGAATCTACTTCTACTCTTTATAGTGGAAGCCCATAAACATCGAGAAAATAATAATAAGTATAGGAAGAGAATCAATATGAAAGCCAATAACACAATAAATATCTGGGGAAAGCCACAGCTCAAAACCCCAATATTTGTTTTGTATTAATCCGAAAACATCAAGATGGAATTACAATGCTTGTTCTCTCTAGAACAATCTCAACACTCAACAAATTCAATCTCCAACTCATAAGAAATCTCAAGGCCAAATCTTAGCCAATTCACAAGCTCTCCAACGTCTTTATTCCAATGTGTAATTCCTATGAAGGATAGCTTGTATTTAAAGGGAAATAAAGCCTCTAAAAATAGTGCAATCCCTCAAGGATCAGTTCCTGAATGCATGCACTATCAATGCAACTCAGAAAAATCTAAAAAAATAGTACATTGTTTCTGCACTCTAGTCTCAACTGGGTCTTTCTCATAATCAGCATGCATGATTTCTGATGGTGGAATCTTCAGTTAACTAAAGTAGCACTAATTAGGTCACTAGTGTCCCAACTGACTGTTTACTCACTATCAGTTCCTGAAACTAATTAGAACTAATTTAACTGGAGTTAACTCAACAGAATGAGTTAACTAATTACAACTCATTCATAACTCATCCTGAACTCCTATAATTTAGGGAGAACATATACATGTCTTCTAAAAGACTTCCAATTCGAATTTCCTAAATTAATTAAGTTAATTAAACTTAATTAATTATTTTCAAATTGTTATGAGAAAAGAATTCTATTTTAATTCACAGTTTAAATCAAGGACAAATTAAACTGGAATTTCTTGTTTCCATTTCTCAACACTCGCTCTCAACAAGAAAGGGATTATCCACTACCCTGATCCTGTCTCTGTGAAACTCGAATTTACATCTTGGCAATGCCTTTGTCAAGATGCCAACATCTTGCTCCTCCGTGGGAATGTAATCTAACATCATGATCCACCTCAATACACAATCTATGAGATGATGATACTGGATATCTATATGCTTGGACCGATAATGAAAAACTGGATTTTTAGAGAGTTTGATACAACTCTAATTATCATAATAAATCACTATCAGATAAATCTGTTGACCAAACAAACCAACCAGGATCTTCCTCATCAAGATAGCCTCACATGATGCTTGACTTGCAGCCATGTACTCTACCTCTTCCAAACTGAGTGCAACCGATCTTTGTTTCCTGCTATACTAAGAAATTGCAGCTAACCCAATACTAAATATTCCTCCTGATGTGCTCTTCCTGTCAGATGGACTCCC
>APFE031451361.1:7531-32033 GCA_000404065.3 Pinus taeda
ACCGAGCATGTTGATGCTCCAGTATATGTGACATATCAGAAAGGCCACAGGGCCTTATTTGCAGCCGCACAACGAGTATTATCTCCACATCATGTGGAAGGGGTCTCGTTGACTTCATCAGCACAACGAGTATTATCTCCACATCATGTGGAAGGGGTCTCGCCTCCATCTTCAGCACAGGTACAGATCCACGACAGGGGCAAGAGACCCATGGTTGATGAGGGTCCTTCAAGAGGCCAGGACACGGATATCATTGATGTTGATGGTAGCTCTCCTAGCTCCGAGGTAAAGGAGATCATCCGAGAACAAAGGGCCGAGAATGAGTCACTGCAAAAGAAATTGCAGATGGATAAGTGGGTGATCAACTATTTGGAGCAGTGCAACAAACAGTTGGAAGATGAGCATGAAGTTTATGAGCTGCAGAAGATCCGCAAAGACCGGGAATTGGCTCGAAGGAGACCCGGAGATTTGACACCTATTAATCGGGAATCAATGCTCATCCGGGTCAACACTCATTTGGAGAAGTTGTTGGCGAAGGCAAATAGGTACAAGGACATGCTTCGTCACATGAAGACTCACTATTGGGCTCGCATGCATGTTTGCAAAGCGAGAATGAAGATCCTCAAGAGGCGTTTGAGAAAAGTGCAAAAGCAACGCAAAAGGCCTGATCCACTTCGAGTTTTGGCCGAGGCTTCATTAGTTGAGCAAGATACATGATTGAGGGTCTTCACTCCAAATTTGGGCAAATTTGGAGAAAATTTTTTCGTTTTGAAATTTTTGGCTTGAGAAACAAGTTTTTGGGTTCTATGCGTAGTGCGCAACGCGCTACCCTGAAGATTGGGAGGTCCAATTGACAAATGGCTTGTAGTTTTTGATTTTTCATGAAGATATACACATGTTCATCCATTTCTGAAGCATTTCATTGAGATCTGGATGGTCTAAATGTCCAAAAACATCATGAAAACCACCTTGCTGCAACCTTTTCCAACTGAAGGAAGTACCTCTGGGAGAATTCAGTTTTGAGGGGGAAAATGAGCTCCAAATTGGAACATTCCACTTGGGTTGGAAAGTAGACATCCAGGGCTTTCCAACGAGATATCATGAGCTCACTTTGGATGTCAGGAAGTGCCCCAAAAACAGGGTCAAATGTGCGTTATGCATAGGGATCAGGGGCGCTACGCATACAGTTTTTGGCCCAGTTTTTCACCTTCAGCTCAGGAATTCGGCTAGTTTTCACCAGTTTCACTCTTTGATGTAATTTTTCACCCAAAATGATGTAATTTGATGTATGTAAGGTAACATGGCACTTATCTACCTTCTTCTAGATGATTCATTCACAAATTAGCAAGAAACTAATGTAATGAATCAATTTCCTTCTTTTTAGAGGCAGGTTGTTTGGTCATCTAGATTCTTGCTCCATGTTTAGAATTTGTTCAAACTGCTCCTAGAAGGAGGAGATCGACCCCTAGAGGTTAGGGAATGAGGATAGCTTGGTCTATATATGTAACTTTTCATTCAGTATGAGAGGTTGGACTCTTGGGATAGCTTGAGACTATATTGTACATTATCAGCATTTTTGGCAAAGGAAAGCCCAGGGTTTTGCAGCCCTATTTGGGATCCATGTGGCTTTATGTGTTGATGGTGTGTTTCTTTCAGTACTTTTAAGTTGTGTATGTGCTTAATTATCTCTATTAAATCTTCTGTTATTAAACAAATGAAGTGTTAAGGTAGAATCCATGAAATTGCTATGCTCTGCCTTTAAGTTTGTTTAATTTTCTATGTTTTCTTCAGTTTAAGGAGAATCCTTGAGACCCTCGCTCTCCTTAGCTCCTCACCAGTCTGATCTATCCATCTCACCTGCTTTAAGGCATCAAAACAATCGCCTATCTTTCCCCAAGTGGACCTCTGCAAAAAACTGTGCCTCATCCCCGCACCCAAATTTGCCTTTCTCTTGAATTCAACAAAATTATCAAAAATCAATTGTAAGCTCTTTGTACTTCATACCTAGCCTAAAATTTGACCCGGAGAGAGCCCTCTCCTGTCCTCATAGGGCTAGCTACGAGGCTGAGCGTGGTTTGATGTGGCCTTGAGTCTTGCCTTATTTCAGCCTAAGGCAGATTTGAGTGTGAACAGATTGAACGTACGAGTTGAGAGCTCTGCTTGAAGAAGCAGATTTAGAGGATGGAGCCGAAGCATAAATAATTTTGACGTAGTTGAGCTCGGCAGGACTCAACGACATCTCATCGCCCCAGGATTCTATTTGATCAATGGGAGGAAGAACCCAAGGGTCAGAGCGAACATGAATCATATTAATGGGAGCGATGTTGGGAGGTGGGAGTGAAAAAACACCCATAAGGGCGGGATCTTTAAAGAGTCCAGCACCCACACTCTCACATGGAACAGAGGTATGCTCCACGAAAGGCACATTGCCATCGGAGGAAGAGGAGGCAAAGAAGGACAACTGGTCTACCGTGATGATTTTCCCCTGATGAGGAAAATGAATAACACCAAATAGAGATGAAGCCACGACTCGCATGGCATACGTCCAACTTCGTCCTAAAAGGAGGTTGTAAGTTAAATTGGCATCGACAACTTTGACTGTCTTGCCTTCTAGAGTAATAGGCAAGTGCTGGAGGATACCGTAAGGACGAGACTCTCTCCCATCAAAGGCTTCCAAGGTCGTAGGAGACTGGCTCAGAGTAGGAGAACCGATAGCCTTCCAACAAGCAACATACATAATGCAAGTAGAAGCACCTTCATCAATGACCGTTCGGTGAATAGTTTTAGAATTTATGATGAATTGAATAAGGAAGGAAATTTGGTGAGGCAGTCTTGGTACATGACTGTCTAGGTCAAAAGTGATCAAATCTGAGTTGGTCGGGTCAATGCCATCGATGGTCGATAGCAAGGAATTCCTCTGAGAGGGGCAGCTCTGGAGGACTTCTAATGCGGACATAATTGATGGAGCCTGGGCTAAGTCCTCAACGATGCTATAGTGCTAAGCAGCATGAGCATTAGGGTTATAAGAAGACTTTCGGTGCACCCCTTTAAGAGGGGGTCGAATGACCGTTTCAGTGCTAGGTTGCTCGATATGGAGGGGACCAGAACTGGACAAAGGAACACTAGAGGGGACCTCAGTTTCCTTCTTGGCAGGCGATAGATACTTTTTTGCCTGAGTACTAATGTGGACGAGAATTGTCTTAGCCACAAATACCTGAAAACCAAAGGGAGAAGAGGATTGAGATGGATCAACCACCATTTTAGTTTGCTGCGAGGGGAAAGGCTCTTTGAGCATGGCAAGAGTCCCGGGGGCACCTTTCAACAAACAACTAACTTCAGACTGCCTCGGGCAGTCTTTGGTATAGTGATCCTCGTCACAAATAAGGCAAGGATACTTAGGCTTGCGTTTGGCACCTTCCTTGGATGGAGGTTTAGGGGAATCCTGCTTCGGTTGGTCGACCTTATTCTTTCCTTTTCCCTTCTTTTTTCCTTTCGAAGCTTTGTCTGCCGTGGTGGACTGAACGACATTAACCTCGGAAGTGTTACTAGAATTGGATACGGCCTGAGAAGTGTTTTCATTTGAAGCATTCAACTTTTGCTTCCTAGGGTTCGCGGAAGATTTCTTAGAAGACGTATTGATAGAACTGATGACGCCATCAACAGATGGTGTTGGGGGGCTTTGGAAGTTCTAGGCCTCAGAGCATCAGGCAAATAATCATATAGTGTACCAGACTGGGAGTAAACCAAGTCAAGGTACTGAGCACGCACGATAGCTTTCTCTTCAGTTACACATGCCCCATAGCAATGTCTTGGGCTATTGGACCAACAAAAAAGGTTGTGAACCAATCAGTCAAAAGCTAATCGAGAATCCAAAACTTAATAAAACGGCGACGTCATCTCCATTCATGGATATGATCAGAGATATGCGTGTCCGTGGTCTGTTTTAAGGATATCAGGAGATGTATGCCCATTTCATATCGAATCGACAACTGAAAATGAATTAAAAACGCCATAGCCAATGAGTTAAAGTCCTGAAAGGATCTGCGAGCTAGCTCAATATACCATTTAACAGTAGAGTTGGTGAGAGTCCGTTGAAATAGGCGGAGCCGAATTGAATCACCAGGCCATGAATTCGACAAACACCATAAGTGATAGGTCACGACATGAGCTTGGGGATCTTCTCCAGCTTTACCATCAAATTTGGGACAATCACCGAGAATCTTAGTTGGAACCGGTGGCTAATATGGATTATGAAGAATAGGATCATTAGTCAGTTTGGACACATCCGGTAATTCCAACGTTTCCAAAAAGGGTAATTGAGGGTTGAAGGAAATTTGAGGCCGCGGATAAGAAACAACACCAGAGTTCCATCTAGTTCCCTGTTCCTCCCATTGATTTTTCCTAGACGGATTTGGCCCGTAGGGATTTTGTCCATAGGGGTTATAGTTGTAACTGGATGGTTGACCGTGGATTTGACCCCCTGCATTCCATTGATTACCAACCTGGCCCACAGGAGCAACATATGGTTGCTGAAAATTCTGATAAGGGTTAACCTGCGGTTGTTGATAATTTTGGTATGGGGCAAGTTGAGTTTGCCCTTGGGGTTGCTAAAAATTATAAGGTGGCTGGGCTCCAAACTAGGCCTAGGGGCCAGGCTGCACTCGATAAATAGGTTCGGTTTGGGGCCCAACTTGAGCTTGAAGACCAGATTGGTTCTGGAGCCCAGACTGGGGCTGAAAACTGGGTGGAGCTTGAGAAGCAATGATCATTTGAGTGCCTGGTTGAGCAGGCCCAAATGGATGTCCTTCGGAGAACTGAGGCTGAGCCATTTGGCTAGAAGGTTGACCTAGTTGTGATTGAGGTTGACCCATTTTCCCAGAGGGTTGAGCTTGCTGGGTATTGGGTTGACCTTGCACAACCGAGGGTTGTCCTGACTGACTAGATGGCTGAGCAGACTGGACAACTGGTTGGCTCGGTTGGATTTGAGGCTGACCAATTTGTCCAAATGGTTGACTAGACTAGACAGTGGGTTGGCCTTGTTGAATGTGAGGCTGACCAACTTGCCCAAAAGGGTAGCTTTGCTGGATACTGGGTTGGCCTTATTGCATGTAAGGTTGTCTCGGATTACCAGAAGGTTGCCCAAAATAGGTAAAAGATGAACCACCACTGGCCAAAGGATGTCCCTGGAAGGGTTGTCCTTGTGGGCCTCCAGGTTGCCCTAGATAGGGTTGTCCGTAATACTGTTATCCATGAGGGGGCTACCCGTAAGATGGGTGACCTTGATAGGGTGGTCCTTGAAGATTTGTAGGTAGTGCTTGGCCACCATGATAAGCAGTGGTGCCCCAAGCAATAGACAACGGAACCGTGACCTCAACCATAGGTTGAGATGGCATAGGTCCGGGGTAATAGATATGAGCTCTGGGAGAATCATAATAGTGAAACAGATTTTGTGGATCCAGATTCCGAAGAGCTTGTATATGTTGATCATATGCCTCCCCTATTGGAATGGAACTAGAAGAAGGTGGGGCACTTAGTGTAGGATTAACAACTCCTACCGTTGGGCCACTATTGGTAGGACCAGCGGAAGGTCCCGCAATAGTAGTCACTACTGAAGAAGTAGTGATGGAACTGACAACAGGGGTTGAAAAAGCCACACAAATGGTTGGAATAGTCGGAATAGATGTGATAGCCCCATTGTGAATCTGGGGCGTAAAAAGCTTCGAAGTCAGAGGGATAGTACGAGACCATATGGAACTCAAGAGGGGAGACCTAGAATCGATGATATTTTCCAAAGAATTATAGCGTAAAGACAACGAGACACCAAGGGAAGTGACACTGAAGGGTGAAGTTTTTGTAGGCGTAGGTATTTCACCTACTGCCACAAAGGATTCTTCACCGGAGACGGGGTTCGTCTCATCCATATCGGAGGAAGACATCAGGACCGAAACACTAGGAGGAGTAACGGGAAAGTCTTCTTCGAAAGGCTCCCAAATGGGGTTCCAATGAATGTCGTAAGACTCATCCTCTGGAGCACGAGAGTTAAGTGGTTGGATACTCGAGATAACAGGAAGAGTATCACTAACAGCCGGTACCTCAGGAGTAATAGAAGATGGAGATCCTTGGTCACTTGGAATGGGAGATGGGATCAATGATTCCACCAAGATGATTCAATTCAAAATCCTAGGAAAACTAACGAGTAAGGAAAGAACCCTACGCAAACAAGATCTAACGGGGTAAATGTGAACGTGGCCGAATAAATTTTAAGACACAGGGACAAAACTTGACCTTTTCATATTTAAAAGGTTGAGAAAAGGACGAAAAGGTGACTCTAGTCACCTTCGAATATTTAATGAGCCTGAAAGGACAAGTGCTCAGATGGACCTTTTCTTTTAGGGAGTCCGAAAAGGAATGAAAATGACTACTCTGGATAACTAGGCAAAAGGTTTACCAAACAACCCGTAAAACTGCATATACACCTTAGCAATCATATGAAAACCAAGGACTTTCTGTACGGCAGTCAATCTTCCTGAATGTTGTGTTCGGTGCGTTACAGTTTGCAAGGCGGTAGACACATATTCCTAAGGATATAGGATGATAACCTAGTGGGGTCTCTCAACATATACTTGATGGTATTGGGAGTGCAAGTCCGTGCTAGCAGTTATTGGATCACAGAAGGAGGAATCACCCAACCTTAAGTGAAGACAATAGAGACTAGGTTTAACGACGCCGGAGCATGTCTCTAGCCTAGACCTCTAAATAATGTGTGTTATGTTCCAATGCATTGTTAGGTTTATTCAGTTCATTTTAAAGTTGATCTTGAATTATGTTTCAATTTCCAAGCCTTATCACATGTGTATCAAAACCTAGGATGCAACTAGAATGAATGAAACATCTTTCATTTCGATGAACTCCTACTTACAGAAGGGTAGAGAGATCATTCCCATACCAAGCCAAAACCAAGATCAGCAAATGCAGCCACTCAAGAAACACAAAACACATCAATCCCTACAGTGCATCGATACTACTAATGAGAGATTTAAAAATTTTCTTTTTAATTTTTCAAACATGAAAAACTTGGAATGAAAAATTCGCTTTCACTTTCGTACACTAATGAATGAAATCTTTTGATTTTGATAGCTTTGAATTCTAAATAAACAAACAAGCAAGCGTGAAACTGATTGACCCAAACAATTGTAATCTATGTATGGTAGTGAAACAATCGAATCAATATAAAAATTGGTTCAACGAATAACACTAAATATCAATCAACAAGAAACAAGCGATGGAAAAACCTCAAGCACACCAACAGGAGGGTTGTGGATGAATCTCGAACAGACAAGTAACCAAGCCAAATAATTCAAAATTTGAACAACTAAGTCATGAAGCCCAAAAATACAAGATTCACTTCAATGAAACCGAAAAGCGAGCACCTTAACTAAAAGCACTTAAAACACACTAATAGATAAGAGAAAGGTGGCAAGGGATTAACCAGACTCATGAATTTAGGAGGCAGAATTGAAAAACCAATTCTACAGGAATCGTCGTGGGTAAAACACAAGCAACTAGTGCCGATCAACCACTAGCTGTAGCAACAGAGAGACGTCGTTGCGGAAGTACACATCTTTAAAGTGACGGGCGGTCGTCGCGACTGTGTGACAGGATTTAGCAACGCACAGACTTACAGAACAGAGACAACGCGACGTTCGCGTGATTGTTTTAATTTTTTCAGCGACGACCTAAAAAACAATGAAATGCAAATAAAAACTCCCAAACCAAGACCAGCCAATCGTTACAGGCAATAAAGGGACTTCCCAGATTGACCCAGGTAACCCAGAAGACTGATGGTTCAATCCCAAAATCCAAAAGACATTGACTCAAAAATCAAGCAAAATCAAATAAGAGAAAAACATAGGATAGACTCCGCAGTGGAGTCACCAACTTGTGATGCAAGAAAGTGTTCCCTCTGCGGACAGAGGCAACCCCTCTAGCCCTAGAGTGGGTCTAGTCATAGCAAAGACAGATCAACAATAGATTTCCTTAAACTGTCATTGTTGGATGCCTACCTCAACCGGTGGTCGATGAAGTTCCGTTGTGCTACTCCAGATTCTGCTTCCTTCTCCTCAATGAGTGATCCACCTGAAACAATGCAAAGGAAATACAACAAAGAACATAACTGGGAAACAACGATAATCTATTTACTCACAAAGTCAAGAAGTCATGATCTATCGAGTAAACTACATACAAGACATAGGAAAACATCATTGATTGTATTAATAATGAAATAAGAGCAAGCTTACAACCAAAGTCTTGACATCGCAAGCCTTCTCAGAGGGTCCAACCAGTATGTTTCTTAAGCATTCACTCTTCAAGGATGAATCTCCCAACATACAATGTCTCTCTCTCACTCATAAGCTTTAACACAAAGTTAAGGGCACTCCACAGCCTTCCACAAGCTATCAACAATCCCACACTTGTCACACCCACACCAGCTATCTATCAAACTCAAAAGTACTAGCAGCACTGCTCAACCGAAGGAATTACCAACTAGCTGATCATATCAAAGGTGAGTGCTTTAATAGGAGAAGGAGTCTCCATGAAATGTGGAAGAGAGAGCTCATCCTCAAGGAAGGTAACACAAATGACGGAACTACCATACCAAAGGGGGAAAGGCAACACAAACTATGCCAGCAACCAGGTTTGGAGACATCCAGAAGGCTGACTGTTGGAACGAATTCGCCCAATCTGGATCGTTGCTAGCTCATAACTAATATTTAGTGCTGATATTGCTAGTAAACAATGTATTCAGTCAAACCGTCACTATAGGTAGCAAAAAGCCTCGTGCCAAGGTATGAAATCCAATCGTCGCTGGAAATAGATGTACTTCTGTGATGATGGCGCGACTGGACTGTTTATGGCAAAGGTTCGTCGTGTATATTAAGGGTTTACTAGCGATGAGGCAGAAACTTAAGGAATAAGGGTCATTTTCAGTAACAAGGAGCATTTTCTTAATCTTCTTGAATCAGTGGGAAGATATGAACATGTTGATTTGACACATGACATAGTGGAAGGAATGAAATAAGGACAGTGACAAATTAGTGTGTAACAGATTCATAACAACGTCATTTTTATCATCCAAAATTGGGTCTTTCTTCTGGGTGGTGTTTGATGAATTCATCATGCACATTGGTGCTTTGGTATTTGGGACAAACTCTTATCTTGTCAAAGGATTCTCTGGGAATGTTCCTAGGAGGGTTGATGGCTTAAACTAGCCCAGGCTAAGCTCAGTGTAAGTAGTGGCCACCTCTTGGGAGGACAATATTAAGGGAAACACACCATCTGGTGTGGGTGAAGTTTCCTTCTCATAGTATGTAAGTTGATCAACAGTAATGACCTTCCCATCGTGGGGGAACATCATTGTTTTGAACACTGATGAGGCAACTACCAACATTTCGTACATATAGCTTAGGCCTAGTAGGATATTTTAATCTAATTGGGCGTTGAGTACTTTAATATCTATTAACATAGTTTTTCCATCCAACCTCACTAGTATTCTAGGGTATAAACTGGCAGGAGCAGAAGGGCATCCATTGTATGCTCTGAGCATTATGTCAGAAGGCTTAAGTTCAGGGGTTCCTAACTTCTGCCAAACAGATTTTGACATGATGAATGTGGAAGCCCCTTCGTCGATGACGCAACGATGAATGTTTATATTCTGAACTGAGACATGGATTTGGAAAGCAATGGTTGAGGGAAATCGTGGAGTAGCTTTGTCCAAGTCAAAGAACATGAGGTGGGAATCAGATGGGTCGATTGTGCCTAGAGCAGAAAGTAGGGCTTTCCACTGGGTTGGACATGTCTACAAGACTTCAAGCGATGGTGATTGAGATAATTCATCGACTATGAAGTAACTATGGGAAAATTTTGAATTGTGCCCTATGCGCCATAAGGGTTCTTTGACCATTTTATGCATGGCATCTACGGAAGGTTGTGTGATGTTCAACGATCTAGTAGGTATGTTCATAGCCAAGGTGGATGGATTAGGTTCTGGGGGAGTCTCATAAGTTTGATTCCTTGTTTGTAAGAGGATTTCCTCTCCTGTCATGAAGATATCATGGTTAGGAGAATTATTGAGGTTCCCTCCACATGGGTGAGTTTGGAGAGTTTGTTGTTGTGTGTTAACAATTCCCTGATGGGGGAAGGGGTCCTGCATGACTGTAGTTTGTTGGTCGTCTTTCCTCCTACTGTCTTGTGTCCTTTTCAAGTCAGGAAGTTGAGGATAGTGATGGGTATAATAGTCATACTCCCTATAGATAGTTCATGCATGATTAGTTTGTAGACTAATGTTCTTGCCCTGTTTCTGCGAGTTATTGTTGGTTGTACCCTAGTTTTGGTTTAGGTTGGGGTTATCCCTTCCCTTGGGGGTTGTTGTTGACTGCTTCCTCCACACTTAGGTTCTCCATTTGGCTTATTTTTATATTTTTTCCTAGCACTGTTAGAAGGATTAATCGAATTTGGGTGTTCTTCTGATTATTGTGGTGAAGCGAGAGAAGGTTTCACTAGATTCACCATGCATTATTTTTCATTGGTGGGATATTCTGTTGTGGTGATTTGAAAGGAGAATATTGGTTCTCTTTTCCCTGGTTAATGTACTAATTCGAGGGAGAAGACGTCTTATCCATACTCCAAGAGGAGTATTGATTTCCCTAAGGGGGATGATATGAGCCTCCTTGCGGGGACTGGTATTAATTAACCCTATTGACTATATTCTGTATAGGTGTGGGTTGACCATTATAATACCTTGTATTTTGCAATGGTGGTGTAGCATCATATGATGGGCCATTAATTGGATACACAAGGTGTTGATAATTGTTTCTATGATGTCTTTGGGATAGGGCCCTAATTAGTCTGTCAACAGTATTGGATGTGCCTATGATTTCTTGATAGGACTGCAGGCACGGGGTGTCTGGGAGCACGTGATAAATGTACGCAGACTGGTTATAGATAAACTCCAATTGTTGGGCTTTACTAAAGGCTTCTTCCTCGGTTTGCAAAAATGTTTAATCCACATCTTTAGAGATTTCGAAGGTGAGGGATCTCAAGAAAATGTCCAAGAGGACTTTATCTTCAAAGTCAATTTTGCACAGGCTACAACGTTTCTGCCATTCATGGATATGATCTGAGATGTGTGTAGCTTGTGTTTATTAGAAATTAGTTATGATTTCCAAACCTGAATCACCACACGTACCCAAAACAACATGAACACAATACCACATGTGCACGACACAACATGTATGACATGCACACACTACTACATGTAAAACATGTACATAGTATCACTTGCACGCAACACCACCTGCACAAAATGTACACAACATCACCTGCACAATGTGCACACAACACCACATGCACAATGTGTACACGGCACATGTACAGAACACCAAATGCACCACATGTACACAACACCACATGCACCCCATGTACACAACACCACTTGTACACAACACTGCTTGAACGACATCTACACAACACCACCTACACACAACACCCCATGTACAACATCTACACATCACCACATGCACACAACACCACATGTACATACCACCATATGTACAACATGCACACCATTCCATATGTACACAGCACCACATATGCAACATGCACAAATCACTATATGTACACAACATCGCATATCCAACACGTGCACATCACCATATGTACACAACAATGCATATCCAACATCCACACAACACCATTTGTACATAGAGCTGCATAAAAAGCATGTACACAACACTATTTGTACCACCCAATACATAACATTGCATAAACAACATGTACACACACTATATACACAACACCGCACAACATCACAAATGTAACATTTACAACATATACAACATATGCACAATAATAGTACCACATATCCAGAGGCCACACTATCTCTACGAGGTAACCATGTTTCAAGTGTCCATCCATCATCCATGCTTATCCCAACATGTAGCATATCACACTACTTTCATTCCACTGGTGTATGCCTCAACATTACCTGCCATAACATAGACATAATATAATCGCATGATATCAATTCATATCTGCATGATATTGACCTCATATGTTTGTCAAGGTTTGTTGGGATAGGGTCCCCTGGGTCAATTTTGTTAAAATATTGAAATTCTCTGCATTTTGAGGAGCAGAGCGTGAGTAGAACAGGTCAATAGGAGTCAAGGGGTTTTAGGAAGGTCAAAACCCCTTACATTTTGGTTTTGAGATATGCCCATGGTTTTCGAACCATGGTATTGTAATAGAAAAGAGTATAAAAAGGTGTCTTAGCAAGTCTAAGGGAATCAATGAATTGATGGATGAAATACTTCTAAGTCTGATTTTGTAAGATCTTCTTGTATTCGGGCGAAGGGGAATTCTCCTGCAGCAGAGTGTGCGGAGACCTTGGTAAGTCCACAGCTGAGTGCGTGGGCCCCTGTAGTTGTGTGCAATGGGTTAGGAAAGTTGTATAAGGAGGATATGAAGTAATAAAAAATATTTGAAGAAATTGTGTGTCTATTTTTATGCACTTATATATTTTCTGTATTTCCATGCAACTGAATGAAATTTATTTGTATTTTATCTTAAGTACTCTATAAATATCTAGATCTACTCTTAGATGTTATTTTATACATGATTAGATGTTTACACAAAGTTTATAACATTATTTAATTGAAAATAGATTAAGTTCATGATTAAGGGTTTGAAAATGTCAGATCAGATCTGAAACTGCATAAAACGCTTTAACCACATCATATAGCCTTTTGGATGCAAAAGTTTGGTTCTAGCATCCCCTAATACTACCTTAGGTGAGACTACAACCTGCACTACGTGATTTGTTTCTGAAAGGGCTGGTAATGTAGGGTTTTTTTGGTTAATGCAGCTAACTCTGAACCTGGGTCCAAGCCCCCTCAAGCCAATAGGGCTACTCTTCCCAGTTGCTTCCTCTTAAGACCAGGAACCCCTTCATACCATTCACCTACATAAGTAATCATTCCTCCACAAAAATGATCCCTGATGACCTTGTCAAACAATGACATACATACATACATATATACATATAAACATCAACATAAAACAATCATGATCCATGATGACCTTGTCATACAACAACATATGTACACACATATATACATGTAACATGTATACATGTGAACGCTAACACAAAACAATCCTAACGACCCTGTCATTCAACGACATACATACATACATACATATATACATATATGCATAAATACACATCAACATAATCATAGTCACAACACAATTATGAGTTGTCATAAGGTCAAGGTTAAGAGAACTTCCTTTATCTATGCACACCATCTACAACATCGAGAAAAACCATTCCCAACATAGCCAAGGTATTTGAAGCGTCAAATCCATTTACTCTACCTTACTTAATTACCTTTCTCATGACTGCTCTGTAATCATCCATTTATCCCAATGGACCAAACCAAATCAACTGATTATCATACTCTTGCCTTCAGCTTCCCTTATACATGAACTGAGCTTCATTTAGGTCTTACATTACCTGTTGGGTTCCATTTGGATCTCACTAAGCTCCATTGACTTTCCTCTTTCCTAACCAATTCCCAAGACCCAAAAACATAAAATACAAGAGCAAGAACAATCAAGAAGAAAACAATGAAAACCAATAACAATATGAGACCACAAACAAACTGGTATGGCCATACAAAAAACATAAACAAACCACGCAACAAATCATAAAATACCCAAATCACAAGATTAGAAACAAACAACATGACTCAATCCCATGGCTTCCCAATACTTCCAAAGGAATTCTCAACTTAAGACTTCTTCAATATTTCATGGAAAACTCTTTTTCCATGCAGTCCCTGCATCATACTTCCATAAACACATAATTGTTGGGATGGGGTACCTGGGGTAAATTTTGGTAAATTTTGTAATTTATTTTTGTAAAGATGTAAATTCTCCACGAAATGTGGAAGCGTAGTGCAAAGATAGTCAGAGTCGAAGGGGCTTTAGTCCCTTAGGTGGGTAGGTAACATGAAGGTTTTGAGACCAACCCATGGTCTGTGGACCATAGTATTGTAAAAGCAAAGCTATAAATAAAAGAATCATAAGGAGTCTAAGAAAATATCGAATAGAGAAATATTTGTAAAGGCAAGTAAGCTAAGGCAGGGAAGGTTTGTTTCATGTACTTAGGCAAAGGGAAAGGCTTTTGTAACTGAGTGGGCGAAGACCTTGATAAGTTCGTAGGCTGAGTGCGCGGGCCCCTACAGCTGAGTGCGCGAAGACCTTGGTAAGTCCATAGGCTGAGTGCATGGGATCCTGTAGCTGAGTGCACATGGAAAAGAAGTTTGTACTTGAATGATCATATCTAATAAAGACATTTTTGAGCCAATTCTTGTGCATATGTGTATTATTTCTTACTTCTGCAAGTTTCTATATTTTCGTTCTATGTTGCAATTTATATGAATTAATGTGTATTTGGTGCGCGAAAGTAATAGATCAATACTATTTATGCATGTTATGAATGATTAAAGGCCTTCATGAAGATCTGGAAGTTGTTTAAGTAGATTATTGTAATTATCTATTTCGGAAGGGTTAAGGTTCACGAAGATAGAAATATGCCCGGGGAACCACATGAACCTATCAAATTGACCTTTGGATGTAGAAACCTAGTTCTATCATCCCCCAATACTACTTCGGGTGAGATTGCAGCCTACACTACGCAGGTTGTTGCTGAAAGGGGCATAAGTTAGGATTTTTTTGGTTGGTGCAACTAACATTGAACCTGGGTCAGGCCCCATCAAGCCAACAACTATTGTTAGTGCATAGATAAACATAACAACACACCAATTAACTTACCTTGTTGTACTAAACACATTGACTTGTAATTGAACTCGTACATATATCATTTCTCAAGGGACGCCATTCCCATAACGAATCTAGCCATAGCTGAAAGCCAATTTAATATGTCTGTCAAATACATGTTTAGGAATATAACATATATCCACATAATATCAAACAAAATCTAGGTTAAGAAGACTTCTTGTATGCAAAACACTCATTTATTTGGAATTGTGGTTTCCAAACATAGCCAAAGGAATTATCACCCAATTCCTTTCTTTTAGCTTTTTCCTTGCTGCAATTGAGTCTTACTATGTACTGTCATATCACCCAACTATTAACTATATGAAAAATCAACTATTACCTTGTCATGCTAATACCAAGCATGTTGCCCTGCAACTATTTACACATGTCAGCCACATGTTCCAAATATCAAGACATCATATCTATTAATTTGAAATAAACCCTTTCCAAGACTAACAACTATATCATAAACAACAATCAACTCACAGTCATTAGTCCTAATATTACAACTAGAACCCAATTACACTCAAGTACATATCAATTTTCTCAACACATATCGTGTTAGCACTATCATCTTAAAACAAGATCATTCCTTCATGCAATCTTATAGACACATACTCATATCATATAATTAATCAGACATTCAAACAACAGATAGATGACATAATAAACAAAAAACAATCAAACACCAGATAGACGACATAATAAAACAATCAAGCACCAAGTATACGACATAATAAACTCATACCTTAATGAACCTCAGGGGAGGCTATCTTGTTTGCACAATCAATCTAGATTAGCACGATATAAATTCACAACATATCAAATCAACATAAGTAAGGCCATGATGTCCATAACATTAACTAGCTAGCATGTTCACATCATAAACTCATAAACAATTGCCATTCATGCATAACAATCACATATGCACAGTCAGTCTAGATTAGTATAACACAATGTCATAAATAGGTCAACTCATACTTGATTTTCATAACCATAATCATCTGCATAGGTCAATCCAAATTAGAACAAAACATAATAACATCAAGATCTTAAATGCTATAACCCTAATCATCAAGTTAACTAACATATAACATAATCATCAACAACATATAACATAATCATCAAGATAACTAAAATATAACATCAACAACAATGCATATAACAACCATTAACCACAGACTTGCATGCCCAACATACAAATCTATATGATGATCTGCTCTTACCCTGAAATTTATTGTTGCAATCTTGTTCTGGTGATTTTCATCTCCTACCCTATCTTAGCCAATACATTAGCATCATAACATACCAATAGCATCATGATGACCTAATTGCATACAATTACCTCACAATGCACGTTTGACCTACTATACATGCATAACTATCAATGTGAAAATGCATGCATAATAACATATAGACATTGACATGCATAACAAATGCATATACATATGTCATGCATTCATGACAAACACATCCCAACAACAACATCACCAACTTCTACATGGAAACACAACTGTAACAATGGCCACTACCATGCATACATAACAAGAACATCTACAACCTACATGCATTCATGACAAACACATTTTGTCCATCCAGTCCCAGTGATGAACCATGATCTGATACAACTTTGTAACACCCTCCTCCCATATTTACCCAAGTTAACCAGTCTTTTGAGGTAAACATGTGACGAGAGTCTACTATGATCTAATTCAACTCCCCATGTACAGTTGAGGAAGTGGAACTGACACAACACAACCAATATGACCTTCTACATAGGCTATAGAACCTCTAGGAGCCAACCAACATTTCCAAGTGACCAACCCCTGATGCAACTTAACATTTTACTGACCTAGGGCCTCATTCGCTTCCATGACATGCACATGCATGCAACTGGGACCCTCTAGTCAGTCTCACAACAAGGGCATGCAAGTGACTGGGGAATTTTTCATCTGGTTCAGATCCAACAACCCCAGAATCTATGCCACCTTTTCAAGGCCAGGACTCATGCCACTACCCAGAACTCCATGAAACATTTAGGAATAAAAAGTAAGAGAGAAAAAATGACACTAATGCAGATACTTGAACAAACACTTGACTGGACCCCTACTAGCCATGACAGGAATTTTGTCAAACATGTCACAAATTTGCATTCTACAGGTCATAACAACTGATCTGAGCATATGAGTCTCATACTTATTTGAGAATCACTAAGAATCATTGATGCCTTATCACATTAACTGCATTATCATCTATTAGGTCATATATTCATTGTTCATTTGTTTACAAATCAAAACATGATGAGGGACATACATCATCAATGTCATAAAACATACTCATACCCAACATATAAACAACATAAACAATAAGGATAAAACAATCATAGATTCCACATATAAACCAATACATTTACACATGAAATACCAAGCAGAAGGAACTTTTATTAATGAATGTAAAATCCAACTAGGTTTGGGACTTCCATGTACCACTCGACCATAGATTGGATGAACCAAATATTTCTTTCGCCCAATCACCCTAATGCAATATTCCAAGCATGAATGTGGGACTCATAACCAAAATCAACCAAGGCTTCCGAGGCTACACCACCTCACCTTCATTAATAGAACTAGGATTTATCACAATCCACACTAGATCACTAGGCCCTAAACAAGCGTGGATGCCACCATATTCCTCCACATAAACCATGAGAAATTTTACTATCTCCTAGTCCCTAGGCTTTATTGCAATCCATAATCCGATTCAAGGATCACTAAGCCATAATCGAGACTCCACCCTCTAGGATTTATCATATATCCTTCCATTCACTAGAAAAGGATTCCTAGGCTTGATCGAGGGCACCCACCTCTAGGATTTATCATATATCTCATCATTCACTGGTCAAGGATTCCTAGGCCAACCTAGGCAACACAAAATTTGGCTTTACCACAATGCATATCTGGTTCATGGGTTACTAGACCAAGGCTTTACCAAAAACCACAGTTTGGTTCATGGATTACTAGGCCATGTGTTTTTTCTTTCAAAGATCCACCTCACTCAGTTTCAAATCCATCCAACAATCTAGCTCAACCAAAACATGAGAACCCCATCACACCATGGCTATATAGAAATGGAAATGCTAAGTTGAAAAACATTGTCACACCTAGAAAAACCCATCCCAATGACAACAAGAGAACCAAGAATGCACATGCATAACCATGCCTGCCAAAACTAGCAAGGAAATCATACATGCAAATTGATACCTGCAAACAATCCCATTGTAGTTGCTTGATCCTGATCTTCCTTGCTTGATCCTTGCTTTCCTTTACCTTCTTTGTTTTTCTTAATCCAATGTTGAAGTGCTCCAAGAAAACTCTGCATCTAAGAGTGTGTGAGAGAGAGAGAATAAAGAGAGAGCTCCAAAATTGAACTAACAAAGGGTTACACTGAGAAAAGGCTACCAACTGATCCTCATAAGCCTTTTTATCAATGAGGCCTCTATTTTCTTCAATTTTCCATTATTTTCCTTCATTTTCCTCCTCGCATGCAACCTATGATATTTCACCTTCATTTTCGCCTAATTTTAATTATTTTCATCCATAAAATGCCAAATAATGCCTCTTGCCTTTTCAAATACCTTTGTCATTTCCTTTGCTAATTTACTTCAGCCATAATAATCTATATTAACACCCACTAGGTATTTTTTCCCACCATTCAACTTGGAATACATGTCCCATGACCTTGGTCTTATATTTTTTTTTACATTAAATTTTTACCAGGCTTATTACATTCTGCATCTTAATATTTCAAAGTTTATCCTTAAGCAACAGCTTCCTATGGTCACTACTATTTTGGAATAAATATGTCAGTACTTTCCACATTGCATATGGAGTCTCTTTCCCATCGATATTTTATACAATATTGTCTCGTACTCCCTCCAATATGATTTTCCTCACCTTGGCTACAGACTTCTTCCATTCTGCTAGATCCTGAGCATCAACAATTGTTAGTTTCAAGATATTATTATCAATGAATTCCTTCAATCCATCATCTTCCGGTACTTCCTCCATGAGGTACTTCTAAGCAACATAATTTGAGCTTCCCTCAAACGAGCACTCATTCTTATTCCATAGAAATCCATCCTTCTAGCTCTAAAGATTGATCCTGCAATAACAACCTCAAAATTTTCCCTTGATTGTGAATCATCCTTTGATACGATGTAGAAATTAATGTGTAGATTCAAAACTACTCATGAAATTTACTAAATCACAAGACTTGAAGCTACTCTACTTATCTGCAGAAGTTAATTCACAATCTAGAACAAAAATCAAAGACATGTAAAAGGAAACATCACACATGCACATAGATTTATCTAGGGGAAAGCAATTGATCAAAACCCCTTCCTATCTGTATTGCATTAATCAAATAATAGATATGAAAGACATATGCTTGCTCAAGCTTAACCACACCTTGCAAGTGTATAGTCTATCCCTTTGCCTCACTGACTAACTTTGGCCAACACTTATCCAATTTTCAAGCCCTCCAAGCTCCTATTTCCTTGCATTGTTCCTTGAGGAAATTAGCCTCTATTATTTAGGAAATTCCTTCAATTGGATTGTGCAATTCCTTTAGGTCATTCCTCTGACTACATGCACCACCTATACACACGAGAATAGTCTCCAACTAATAGTACACTGCCTTGGGATCTCCATCTCAACTGGGTAACTTGAATTCTTCGCATGCATAAATTATTTTGGGTTGATTGATAAGTTAATTGGTTGGTAACTGAGTTTGTATGAAGTTCCACTTCCACCACTTAACCTCCACTAGTTCTTCTAACAATTAGAACTAGTTTAACTGACCATAGCTCAATTTAACTTAAATAGATTGCTACAAATCAATCATACTGAATTTAGCTCAAGCTTTCCCAACTCGAATTAACTAAGTTAACTAAGTGACAAGTTCCATGTCACCTCAGTTAACTACCTCCAAGATCTATTATTAGGTCCCTATAGTACTAGTGTAACCCCTTATTGTTATTAGTGCAACCCCCTTATTATATTTTTGTGCCCGTGTAATCCCCATATTGTTATTATGGATCCCCATAGAAGCCCACTATTGTTATTGTTGTGCCCTTACATTATTATTGTTATGTTGGCTCTGATTATATTATGAGCCCTTAGACTCCTATATATAGAAAGGAGGTATTGTCATTTGTATCATCCAAGAATTGTTCATTTGTGTAATGTAAAGGAGGTTGCCCCCTCAAAGAGGTTGAATTCTAAGGTGTTTATCTCTCTTTTATATCTTTTTGTGGGTTGTTTTCATAACATTTTGTATCAGATCTTTGGATTCTAGGGTTTTGCTACTCCAAACAGGTCATTGTGGAATTTTCGATATAAATTTTTCACTACGAAGTTTCAGAAGCTAAAAAAAGCCCATTTGAGAAGAAATCGGTATGAACCTCGGGTCTGAATTTCAGATCTTGTATCACTATATTTTCAGAGATATGATATGAGGAAGTTAGGGTTTTTGCAAGCTCCAAAATTTCATCTCAAACAAGTCATCATGGAATTTTTGCTATAATTATTTTTATACGAAGGGCCAGACTCTGAAATTAAAATCTATTTGAGCTGAAATTTTGGTGAAGCTTAGGCCCAAATTTTAGATCTTTTTTCACTATATTTTTGGAGATATACTTTGAGGAAGTTAGGGTTTTTGCAAACTCCCAAATTACATTCTAAACATGTGACCTTGGAAAAATAATCATAACTGTCTCTCTAAGGATCAGACTGAAATTTTGTCAGAAGTTACAAAAAGAGGATGGACTGTAGTTTTCTGTGTACATTTTTTAGATCCGAAGGTTGAAATAGTGACAAATGGC
Source organism: Pinus taeda (assembly GCA_000404065.3). NCBI lineage: Eukaryota > Viridiplantae > Streptophyta > Pinopsida > Pinales > Pinaceae > Pinus > Pinus taeda. Next base: position 28,308 of record APFE031451361.1, read on the forward strand.
ACGTCATACAATTTCGCTCTACTGAAACATTATGTAATCAAGTCATCTTAGGAGATGAGAATAATGCTTTCTTGGAGAATCCAATTTTGATCAGACTGGTGGAATTGGAAAGAGGACTCAAAGGACTACCGCAGGAAGAAATTTTAGATCTTCGAGAGCCGCAATTACAGAGATACAACAGAGTCAATATAAAGCTCTTACAAAATGAAAAAAAAGGAAGAAATGCAACATGATATATAAAAATTACAAGACCAAGTGCAACAAAATTCACTGTCACAAAAAGTAACAGAAGCTAAGATGGATGGTTTAAAGAAAGGCATGGAAGATAAAATGGAGGGTTTAAAGAAAGACATGGAAGCTAAGATGGATGGTTTGGAAGCTAAGATGGAAGGTAAAATGGACGATTTGAAGACATAATTGACAAAGTTGCTACAAGAAATGTTTACGAATGGAGAAAAGGTAGTAAAGGAAACTCATGATGAGAACAAAATAAATGTTAATCATGATTTCATAGACTCTAAAGTTGGATTGAAGACCTACCATGTTCCAAAGATCGATATGAGGAAGTTTGATGGCAAGGATCCCAGAACATGGATACTACAAATGGAGCAATTTTTCGATCTCCATAATGTGCAAAACATACAAAAGGTATGTATTGAAACTTTATATTTGGAACCAAATTAGTTTGTATGGTATCAATGGCTTTTTTCTCGTAAAAAAATTGTCACTTGGGAAATTTTACGGAAGAAATGATAGCACATTATGAGGATACAAAAAGCAACACTTTTTTAGCCAATTGATAAATCTCAAACAAAAGGGTTCAATGATGGAGCACATTGAGGACTTCCAAAAATTGAACATAAGGGTAAAAGATATTCTAGAGGAGCATAGGATTGATGTGTTCATAGGGACTTTAAAGGATAACATCCAGCATGAGGTTCGCCTTTCGGAACCTGATTCATTGGAGAAGGCATTCAGGTTGGCAAGAAAATTGGAGAGAAAAATTATGGCAACAAGGAAGCTTACCACTCACAACTATGGAAGTGTTGTTTCCCCTAACCTTCCTCAACCTACAAGGTTGACACCACAACAATTGGAAGAAAAAAGAGAAAAAGGGATTTGTCACAGTTGTGATAGAAAATACATTAAAGGTCATAAGTGTGCTGAGAAGAAATTAATTTACATAGATTGTGAAGAGGAGGAAGAAAAGGAACAAGAAATGTCAAAAGTAGAGGATATACACTAGGAACAAACCCTAGAGAAAGAAGAAATGAATCCAACCATATCTTGTAATGCATTGGTCGGAATTACCACTCCTCAAACTATCAAGATAGAAGGACATATCAAGAAGAAAAAGGTAATAGTGTTGATTGATTCGGGCATTACCCATAATTTTATTCATTTTAAGATAGCCAAGGAATTTAATTGCTTCATATGTCCAGCACTAGAGTGTCAAGTTATGGTTGCAAGTGGAGGAACCATAAATTTCTCTGGAAAGTGCCATAATATCAAGCTATCCATGGGAGAATATGTATTGAATAGCCTAATGTTTTCCATTCCAATCGGTGGTGTTGATGTTGTACTAGGAGTCCAGTGGCTACAATCCTTGGGTACAATAGCTTTTAATTTTCAAGAACCTTTCATGAAATTTTCTTCAGAAGGAAAGGAAGTTGAATTAAGGGGTATCACAGGGAAACCGAGAAAGATAATCAGCTCTAATGGAGTGACAAAGCTTCTAAAGAAAGAACAAAGAGGCATAATTGCACAATTATGTTTGCTAGAGGTTCCCACATCAAAATCATCTATTTCTCTAGATCTCCAAAAAGTCTTGGACAATCATTCAAAGGTATTTTAGACTCCCAAAGGCCTCCCACCTATTCATGATCATGATCATGCTATTCATTTGATTCCAGGAAGTGTTCCTTCAAAAGCAGGCCTTACATATATCCATATGCCCAAAGGAGTGAAATTGAACGTATGGTTGCAGAAATGCTAGAGGTTGGTATAGTTATCCAACCAAATTCGATAAATGAAGCAAGGGATGAATGGAAGAATGACGAAGCAGGGTGGGAAATCATTCAAAAGGTGTAGAAGATCCCAGTTCAAACAATATTTCCAGAACTTGACAAGCAAGGAAAAATCATATTGGAACCTGAAGCAGTCACAGAACCAAGAAATCAAAAGCTACAAAATCAATCAATTTCAGAGTATCTCATCAAGTGGAAGAACTTACCCGCTGAATATTCCACATGGATGGATGATAACTTTATACAAAAGAAACAAGAACTACTCAAGCATTGAGGACAACACTTTTTGAAGGAGAGGGGCATGTTAGGTCCCTATAGTACTATTTTAACCCCTAATTGTTATTAGTGCAACCCCCTTATTATGTTGTTGTGCCCATGTAGTCCCCATATTGTTATTATGTTGCCTCATAGAAGCCCACTATTGTTATGGTGGTGCCCTTACATTATTATTGTTATGTCGGTTCTAATTATATTATGACCCCTTAGACTCCTATATAAAGAAAGGAGGTCTTGTCATTTGTATCATCCAAGAATTGTTCATTTGTGTAATGTAAAGGAGGTTTCCCCCTCGAAGAGGCTGAATTCTAAGGAGTTTATCTTTCTTTTCTATCTTTTCATGAGTTGGTTTCATAACATTTATGCTGAAATAGAAATTCGAATTTTCTCTAGTTTGACCAAGGCAAAGTCAAATTGATATTTTGTTTCTGCATTTTCAACATTTATAGCCATCCAAGGGTGTCCAATTTCCTTTTGGGCCAACCTGCCCTTTTTGTGCACATGTGGATTTCCATATTAAAATATGTTTCTCCTTAACCGAATTAAATTATTCCAAGAGTTAGTAGGTGTCTTCATTGATGAGGAAGATTGTCCAAAGGAGGGAATTTATCCCTGAGCTACCAAATCAACACTCCCTCTTAGCTAGGGAGAAATTACGGACTGTAACATATGTCTCATCACCAATATCTCATCATCATCAAATGTCATCTTTGTTAATCTTTGCTCATATTTTCTCATTCCTTCATCATCATCAAATGTCATCTTTGTTAATCTCTGCTCATATTTTCTCATTCCATCGTATCTTTTCTTGTCTTTGTAACTCTGCTCATATGTTGAACACTCTCTAATCTAAAAGAAGAAGAATTTGATATTTTAGGGGAGTCTAAGCTACCACCTTTTATTCATATGCTAGCGGGGAGCCCAATGCTACTACCTAGAAAACATTAGAGAGATTATCATCAAGGAGCCATACTCAACCTGGAACCCCATCGGGGAGAACATCTCAACCCAAAATCCAATGAAAATGAGGAAGGTCCTCGTAGGAATTTACAGGGTAAGTTCCTGAGACAGAACACCAAAGGACATCGCTCACAAACAGATCACAAATCAATACACCAGTATTGTTGATGTGGTTAAAACCCTTAAAGAGGGAAACAGTCCACAGCCTGAGCCAACGCTGTCACTTTAGGCAATTTATTAATAAAAGAATGAAAATTTACATAAGCTTCTCTCATGAACAGTTACCTTACAAATGACCCTGCATGCTCTTTAAATAGAGATCATGGACCAATCTGGTGTTAAGCCACAGATCAAGTGTCGGTAATACCGAGGAGAGAATGAACTGTTGGATCACTACATATCATGACCATCAAATTGTAAGTTACAAAAGTACATAGTAAAGAAACACACTTTACCTAACTCT
>APFE031451371.1:0-56337 GCA_000404065.3 Pinus taeda
GTTAATTTTGTATATTTTCAAAATGTAAATATTTACTTTAGATAGTTAATGTAGTCTAATGGTAAAGCCTAAGACTTGAAAGAACATTTTAAAGGTGCACTTCCACAAGCACTAAAATGACTACAATATATGCATTTTAACATAAATAAATAAATTAAAAAAAAATCAACAAAAAAAACATAGATAAATAAAAATAGAATATTCTAATGTAAGCAGAGTTGATAATGGATCATCCAAAGAAATATTCTTCATTTTATTTTCTCTATAATAATAGATGAGACTCTTCATATTCTTTCTCTATAATACTAGATCAGATTCCTCATATTTTTTTGCAATAGTAATATTTCTTACCCATCATTGATCATCCACAAATAGATCTCTTTAAATTCCTTCCCTAATATAGTACATCCAAAAGAATACATACTTTCATTATATTTGTACATCTCGTTCATAACGAATCGTCTACAAATAGATTTTTTTTAAAATCCTTCCCTATAGTAGTACACCCACCAGATTACACATACTTTGTAACATCAACTATATTATGTATAACAAAATGTAGATTTATAGTCCCCAATGCTCTCATATTTCAAGTTAAATAAAAGTGTATTGCTCATTTAATGCAAATTATTGGGAGACCATTTTACAACTAGTGTGTAATTCTTCCAAAGAATAATAACGTTTAGGTAGTTTAAGTCCTTCCTTTGAGACTTCATATGCACACTTCTTGTGCTTTCTATAAACATGAGTATAGTTGATCTAAATAAGGTGATTAGATATTTCTTTTAACTATAATGCTAATGGAAGGAGAGAATTATTTTGTACTTGAAGACTTCCCTTTATTGTGTAAATAACCATAGATGAATCAACCATGACCTTTTAGCTTATAAATTCCTTTTAGCTTATAATTCCCCCAACGTATTTGTTTTCTCTTTTGTAAACTTGGAAGTTCTTCCTCTATTTATATTACTTTTTCAAAATATTTAACAACCATTTGCTCCAGGTGGCTTACTTGACTATGAAAGGAAACCAGATAACCACCTGTCAGCATTAAACCCTTTCCAAAATTTAAAGAGGTTTATTGCTATCCATCTAGCATCATTGTTTTGATTATCTATACTATTGTTTCTAGAAAGAAAATTAAACATGTAAATGCATTTCATCAAAAGATTTTTTTTTGAAATCAAACTGGATCACTGCGTCAATCCTCATCCGAGGATATTACTAGGGGTAGCGCCTTGGCATTGGATCTTGGCATCTCGCTCCGCTGCTCAATTCTCCACTTCAGCTCTTTAAGAGTTTGTTCAATTCTTCCCACGGCCAGGTTATTTATGTAGGTCTGTATCTCAATTGTCGTTATCTCCCTGAGTAATTTCGTCTTAACTGGGTTCTTTTCCTTGTTCTTCTCCTGTGTTTCTGCTCCATCACCCGTCGTTTGCTCTCAATGCAGGGTCATGGCCCGTGCCGCCACATTCTTCATTACCCAATACTGTTGTATGGTTTCCCTGAATAGGGAATGCCTTCCACAAGTATTCCCGGTATCAAGCACCATGCTTTCCCACTCTTCTATGGGGATGTCTGGATGCTTAATATTGTCATTCAGTTCCCTCTCCCAACTTGCAATTTGGGCTCTAATGTTCGGTGGATTCTATGTCATGCAAGCGTTAATAATTGTCTTCATATGTTCATTGCCTGGCTTCCTTCGTCTTTTCGTGGTCGGCCCACTTGTTCCTTCTTCTGTCTTGGTTTCTCTCTTTCCTGTCCTCGGTGCCATTTTGCTCCCTGCGTGTTTGCAACTATCTTCTTCCTGGTGTTCTCTGTTTTTCTCACTGTACTTTCCCCGGTATGTTAATATAACTATCACAAAATCGTTGCATTTATCAAAGTTGTAATATTGAATCAAAACAATTTCCCAGTTGCTCGTTTTCTTTCCCTTTCGAGTGTTTGCTACCTGAGGGGTTTTAGTCATATTGGGTTTAGAGCCAGTGCTTTTTTGGTAAGGGTTTGGTGTTTTCTTGGGTTTCTTCGCATTTTCCTCCCGTGGCAACAGTCTGCGCCCAACCTTACCATTTTGGTCATCCTCATGGGATCCTCCCTGTATGAGGTCAGATTTTAGCTCAACCTTTCCCAGGGTCTCTCTGGCTTGTCAACAAGTTTCCTCCTGGGGTCGGCTCTACTTCCCTCACCCTAAGGTTGCTTGATTTCCTAGTTCACTATAATCCTTGGGATTTTTTCCCCATGTTTCTTCCATTTTTCCTATTGGCTCGCTCCCATCAATTCCTACAGGGCTGGCTAGGGTCATGTTCTATCGAGGAATACTATAGGGTTTTATCACAGGATGGCCCTCTCCCTTCCTGGGTGCGAGACCCTCCCTCCTGATCTTCCTATCCTAGAAATTCAAATGCACTGCAAAATTGGTTTTACCATTGTTGCAGGAGGTTCTGTTATCCTTCTTTACAGTCTTATTCATGTTCCATTTCAGAGTTCCTATTTTCCTAATGAAAATAATTCTAAACCTAGCAGGGATGTTGATCAAAAGGACTACATACCAACTTGCCGATATGTTGCCTCTTCCATCTGCCGTCTGCGTCTTCACTCTTCAGCCACCTTCCCTCTCGCCAACTTTTCTCGTCTTCATCTGCATGCATTTTGCTATATTCTTATTTTCGTTAAGTTTTATTCATCTTTCCCTCTGGTCCCTTGCCTTTACTTCCACTTGTCTATCGTTATTACCTGCACCCCATCTCGAGATGTTGCCCTTCTATCCTTACTGCCATCTCCTCTCATTAATCCGCACTTTCTCCTAGCTGCTTTGTCGTGTTCTTGTTGTCCTTGTCCTGTCACTTGTTATCATTCTTCTGCCCACCCTCCTGCTCTTTGCCCTGCCCTCCTCTCTATCGTTCTCTTCTGTCACTGCCCTCGTTCTCTGGGGAGTACCCCAATTAGCAACTTTGTTTTGCTTGTCATTTAACAGGATGCCTAAGTACTTAGTAGGGATGTTCATGACTATGAATCCCATGGTTCTTCCTAGGAAGGCTTGGGAGGAAGCTTCGGTATTGAAGAAATAAATTTCTGATTTCTCTTTGCTTATCTCTATCCCAGAGGCCCCTCTGAAGTCTGTGAGAATTTCCATTATTTTTTTTGCTTCTTTGAGTGTTTCTTGTCCATATAACATAATATCATTGAAAAATTGTTGGTGGGTTAGAGGTAGGTCATTTCCCCAAAGTATTAATCCATTCATTTGCTCCATATTAACCCATCTGCTGCAAGGATAAATAGGAATGGGGATATCAGGTCGCCCTGCCTAAGCCCTCTAGATGGATTGAAGGTTTCTGTTGGTGACCCGTTTAGTAGTACTGACATAACTGGCATAGTTATCATTGACATTACCTAGTTTATCCACTTGTTTTGAACGCCGTATGCCTTTAGAATTTGCTGGAGGTATCCACAATTAAGTCTGTCATAAGCTTTGGCTAGGTCTAGTTTTATCAGCATCCCTTTGGTTTTTGAATTTTTCAATGAGTGAATTGGTTCTTGTGCTACCACTATGCCATCTATTATTTGGTTGCCTTTGACAAACCCCATCTGCTCCTAGGATATCAACTCTAGTAATATTGGTTTTAGTCTATTCACCATGATTGTAGCTACTATTTTGTATATAACATTGCAGAGTGCTATTGGTTGGAATCCTTGTGGTTCTTCTGAGTTCTCCATCTTTGGTATCAGGGATATGAATGTAGCATTCAGGGTCGGGTGCATTCTTTTGGTGCATCGAGACTCTTCTACTGCATTCACTATATCTTGGCTCATGAAGTTCACGTGGCTTGATAAAATTCTAAGGTGAATCCATCAGGCCTAGGTGCTTTATTCTTTGCCATCTATTATGTTACCTCCTCCACCCCCACTTTCATTATGACCCTTAGGTGAGCCAATTTCTAATCTCTAGTTACTATTTTAGGGATATGTTGACTAATTTTATCAATGTCGTCCTTCCTTCTGATATCGGGTTCTGTCAGGAGCTCTTTAAAATGTTATACCATCAGATTCTCCATTTCAGCTTTCTGTGTTATCCTGTTGCCTTGGTGGTCCCTTAGGGAGAATATTATATTTTTCTATCGGTGATGTACCATTGCCTTATGAAAGAATTTCGTGTTTCTTTCTTCTTCTTTTAGCCATTGGATTCTCGATTTTTGTTTCTATAAGATTTCCTTTTGTTTTCTTCTTTCCTCCAGTTTCTTTAGCACCAGTCCTTCTTCTTTTGTCAGCTCTTCATTTCTTCCTTCTTCTATGATTTTCTGTTGTATTCGTTTCATCTTTATCTGGAGTGTTTCTTGTTCCTTTTGAATATTTCCAAATTCTTCTTTGTTCCACTTCTTTATCTTCCTTTTATGTCTTTTAATCTAAGTTGGAGGGTGTGCATTTTGTTTCTTCCTTCCATCCCAGTCTCAGTCTCCTTCCACCAATTCTTCATTTTATCTACGAAGGTGGGTTCTCTCAACCAAAATGCCTCAAACCTAAAGGGTCTATTCTAGTTCTATTGATTCATAGCTATTTCTAATTTAATGTGCCAGTGATCCAACACTAAACATGAGAGAATTGTTGCTTCATAGAAGATATATTTTCCAATGAAGTGTTCTATTGCTAGGAATCTGTCTAGCCTAGATGCTATTTGTCTTCTCTGTCCTCTTCAATTGTTCCACGTGTATTTTCCATTTAAGTTGGGATATCTACCATTTTCAGTTTTGCTTGAAGGTCCCTGAATTTCTCCATCTCTGGCTCTTTTCTTTGTAGTCCACCTTTCTTCTCATCTTTTGATGTTGTCATGTTAAAGTCTATTGCTATCAACCACAATTTTTCTTCATGAAGGTTTCCTAGCTATTGAAGTTGGAGGAGAAAGCTTCCTCTTTTCGCTGCTGTATGAGGGTCGTATACTGCCGAAACTAGAAACAATTCTCTATTTCCAATTAACCGGAACTTCCCTGTGAGTATTCTTTTCATGCCTATCTAGTAATCTACTATGATTTATATAGGGTTCCATAGTATTCCTATGCCTCCCGCACTTCCTTTCACTTCTATGGTCATACCTTCATATTTTGGTTTTATTTTGTTTAGGATTTCCTCCATTTTCCTTCCTGAGATTCTTGTTTCGTGTAACAACATTAGTTGGGGTTTTTCTTTTCTTAGCCTTTCTGCTAAGTGTCTTTGTTTGCCTTTACTCTTAAGGCCTCTTATATTCTAGGATGTGATTATCATTAGGGTGCTTGGCTTTTCTGGTGGAGTACCGTCGAGAGCGGAACTACTCTCCCGGTGTTCACTAACATTTCTCCCATGATCAGTATCGATTCCTGTAGATTTCTCCGACCTCTTTTTTTCCCGCATTTTTCTTTGCTTTGATGATCTTGAGTATCATCCTATTGAAGGCCTAGTCATTCTACCGTTTCCATCTTTCCCTGTCCCTGTTGCGCTTGGTACTGTTGAAACGTTTCTCTGTATATTCTTTTTTGCTCTTTTGGAATGAATCTTTCATTTAGATGTCTCCATTCATCTATTAGTTCCGTAATACTTCTTGTTTTTAGCTTAGTTCTTCTCCTCTGCTTGTGTCAATCTCCATTACTGCATTATCCATTTTCTCCCTTACTTCATTTTCCTCCTTCTCTATTGGTTCACCTTTTGCCTTCCTCTTGGTATGTGATTTGCCTTAGCTTGTGCTGCTTTCCTTTCCTTTTTTCTCCCTGATAGTCCATTGTTTGGGTCTTGTTGTTATCTTCTTCTTCTTCTTGTAGGATTTCAAAGTTCTAGTTGTTATCTTCTTCTTCTTCTTCTTGTAGGATTTCAAAGTTGTTTGTATTACTTGGCTGGGTTTGTTGATCTTTCCTTCCTTCACTGAGGTTCTCTCTTGTGTGCCTTATTTTGCTTTTTACTTCTTGAAACCCTTCCTTGTCTTCTTGATTTTTCCTCTGTTGTTTGTTCCTTCACTCTTCTTCTTCTGTATTGAGTGGGCGTTCCTTGAAAATATGTCCATACTCATGACGTCTTCTACATCTGAATGGAATGTGCTCAGAGTTAAGGGTTTTCTGCCATACCTCCTCATGATACTCTAGCTGGACTGTATCTGGAATAGGGTCAGCTATATTCATGTAGACACAAATTCTATCATATGAGGTGTATCTTCCCTTTTTTATATTTTTAGCTATTTTAACAAAGCTTCCTTTTATGTTTCTTATACCCTCTAGGATCTTCGGATCCCAGAAGTCGATTGGTAACCCTAATAACCTCAGCCATACTAGGGCTGCCAAGAATTTTTCCTTATCGGGGTTATAATATTCTTCCCAGTATCTCATAAACAGCCCAACATTATAATGAAAGTAAGGACCATTTTCAAACACTTTTTCTTTATCTTGCAGGTTCGAGAAGATTACTGTGAAGAAGCCTCTTGCTCCCAACTTTAGCTCGATATCACCTCGGGGTTGCCATTTTATTGGATCCATTTGGTGAGGTCCTTTTCCATCAGCCATACTCCAATGAACTTGCAAATTAGCACATGGTCTTTTATGTAGCTTTTGTATCGCTCTGGTTTGTTCATCGGGATTATAAATCCTGGTTTCTCAGTCGCACATGGTAAACACTTGCCTCTGCTACCTGCCTGCCATCGTGCTCCAAGGACAGGTCTCGGTTTTCTTGTTTCTTCCGCCTAGTTGCTTGTGTTATGGCCTTCTCCTGTCACCGCGTCTCGATAGGATGGGATCTCTCCCCTCCTCTCCTCCTCTGTCATTTCTTCTGGTTCTTGGTTTCTGCGTCTGTCGCTTGCTGTAGTCTTTAGCTTTCCCCGCACCACCTAACTCATGGCCGCTTGACCATTAGGGCTGCAGAGCCTCCCGAATGTATTTGTTCTTCCTATATTAACTTGCCTTTAACCATGTGTGTATTTGTTTAATATAAAATGAAATGAGCCCAACATTCAGAATCTATAACTCAACAAGCCCCATAAAAGAATGTCTAAGCTAATGACTTATCCACCTATATTAATAAAAAAAATCTCTATGTTTAACCTTTAGATTAACCTTGTAATATGAAAATAAAGCATTAATATGGGTTGTTTCTTGAAAAGTGGGCATCATCTTCTCTTCAAATAGAATAATTGCTTCTAGCTAATAGGTTCTCCATAGAACTAGAAATGAGATTTCCTTAGAGCACTCTAGATCTCATACAATAAACCATTCATTGAGACATGTTTCTATGGATTCACATTTACTAGTTAACCAAACACTCCCCAACCTAATCCCTTGTTGAACATAACTACAATGGAAGAAAGATTGAGAAGTGTTTTCATCACTACATCTACGAAGACAACAAATACTTGGACCTAATATATTCCTTTCCTAAAGGGCTGCCCATGTTAAAAACAATTTGTTCACTATGAACCACACAAAAAACTTACACTTGGGTGGAGCATTAACTTTCTATATATTTTACTACCACCACTTGGCGTCTCTTAATCCTAGTTGAAAAAGAAATAAGTATCCAAGACTAGGCGTACAATTTCCCCATGCTCCAAAATTCAAAGCTTATAATAGTCCATTTGGAGAATTGTTCAATATTATATGGACCTTGTTATTTTTTTTAGAAGAAATGATCCAACCTACGACCCAAATTCCCTTCAAAACCAAGGTTAGCTTCATTTCTCCAACCTTGGGACCACAAGGATTTGTCATCTGGACTATCAATCAAGTTAATTGTACATATTCTAATTACCCTTTGGGTGTCATATGATTTCATTCAGGAGGAGTATGTCTCTACCACATGCCATTATTGCATATTCCCTCACTCTTACATGTGATCCATATCTCTTCTCCATGCTAGATAAGAACCTATAATTGGGAATGTTATAGTCTTTTTTTTTCCAAAGAAAAAGTCGCAACTTTCTATTTGATAAAAAGTTACATAAATTACATGCAGCAATTGAATACAACCACTATCCCAGAGGACATATAAGAAAAAATTGGGCTACAATAAATAAAAACAACCCTGAGATCATAATAAAAACATATTTTTCTCATCATCTTGAAGCGTGGACAGGATTTGCATGCCATGATCAGTCACAAAAAAATTAGATAAGCCTAGCAGTTTATAAACTTTGTTTCCATGAGATAATTACATATACATATAAGAGTAAAGTTGTTTACATGTAGCATGTATTTGCAAAAAAGAAACTGTTGATGGTGAAAATAAAAATCATAAAAGGTATGCATTTAGATTCCAATGAAAGGTTCGTGTTGAAAGTGTTGGATCATCCCATATACATGCTCAATAACCTACCAAACTCACATATGTTGTCTAACACTTTCCTTAGACTAAAGGTATGCTAGAAAGTTCCTCTCGTTATAGATGTGACAACAAGAGATAAAATCAAAAGCTTATTTTAACTAGAAAATCTCTTCAAGTATTGGAAGCAGTGTGTAATTGTGGCCTATTTGGGAAACATTGAATGAGTTTATAACATTTAATGAGTCTCTAGAAGCCTAAAACGAATGAAATTCATATTCTAGAGCCCAGCATAAAAGGAGTTTAAGAGAAATTAGTTATGCATAATTGTTGGAACCCATGCCCAAGCCAATTATTTTATTTCAGAAAATATTGATTGTTGATGTAGAGAATGAGACCACCCCCACATGCAACATCCTCATTCGATGCTCCATCAAAATAAGACCAAGGAAGTTGTCAGTTAATCTCTTAAATCAATGATGATGTTAGGGACTTGATGTGATTACTTTGAAGGAAAGAGACCATATATTGTTGTTATTTCTATAGATATCAGGTCAGGGGTAGATGGAATGTCTCTAGAAGTGGATTTATTTATTTCCAGACATACCTCCCAAAAGATTAGGGATGGGATGTTCCTAATAACTTTTTCATTAGATGAGTCCCACAATGATGCCCATGCCTCACTGAAACAATTACCTCTCCATTCTAAGTTACACCTCAACAACAGTTTGGTTTTGTCCCAAATACTTAGTGTGAAAGAAACATCTAGAAACAGATGTGTAACCGACTCTTCTACATTTTTGCTAAGAATGCACTATCTAGGACCTTCTTTATGTCTCTTTATTAAATTGTCCCAATTTGTAACTTATTATTAATTAAACATGAGACGAAAAATCTTGAATTGTCCAGCCAAGTAAGCTTCCATATCTTTTTCCACCACCAAGATGGATTAATTCTCAATCGAGAAGCGATATGGAAGCTATACCCAGATTTTTGGGTATAAGTCCGAGAGGGGGAATGTACCCGGAGAAGAGAGTCATTTCTATCTCTAATTCTAACATGTGACCTTTTGAGTGATCTTATATAATTGTTCCATATACCAGCAAATTTCCCATGCAAGTTGAGTTTCTCAGCACTCTTCCATGCCTGTGACTAGAAGGTTGTCCACCCTTCCTCAACAATCTGATTTAGAAATTTAATCCCTTGCTTATTCAGGATAGCCACAAGTTCTGGAGGAAGCCTAAAATGTTTACAACATCCAATCCATGGATCAAAACCAACTCTAAATTTTTCCACATTCCCAACATTCCAAGAAAGGCCATCTCATACTATGTTTAAGGAATCAACGAAAACTTTCTAAGACTTTTTAAATAGTAGATTAATTTGGCATCCTCTTATACAACTCTCTAATCCATTTGTCAAGTGAAAGAGGAAAGATATGTTTCATAATAATCACTATTGTCCATAATATTTATGTGGAGAGGAGTCTCCACCTAGCTTTTGCCAAAATGCCTTTTGCAAAAATGGGCAAGTACTTTAGAAACCAACCACCCCAAGGATTTGGTAAAGCAACCTTATCCCATCTTACACAGGGAAGATCAGCTTCTTCTTTGGACCCAATCCATAGTAACCTCCTATAGATTTTTGTTATGGATTTTAAGATTCGTTTTGGAATCCATTTGAGAGCCATCCAATATACTGGGATTTCTTCAAGGGCAGATTTAATCAGAACCAATATTCCTTCTCTTGAGAGCCATTTATAGCTCCAGTGCTTAAGCCTTTTCTCCACCTTCACAAATAACCACATCAATTCATATTTTCTAAATGATTTGGGTTTTAAATGGAAGCCCAAATATTTAAAATTGTCCAGAAGAAGGTTTCTAGAAAATGGTAAGTAATTATGAGCCCTACGCACCTCTCCATGACACAATTCGTCATATGATATAATGGAATTCTGAACATTAATAATCATGTCTGTCACTTTCTAAAAGAGTGTTAGGACATCATTGATTGTTTCCAAATCTTGTCACATACCATTAAAAAAGTTCAAAATATCATCCACAAAAAACAAATGAGTTATGTAAATGTTTATTGCCACTTCAATGCCCTTAAGAACACCCCCATGCTTTGCAGCTAGCAACAACCTACTCAACCCTTCAACTGGTAATAAAAAGTGGAATGGAGATAGAGGAAATTGTTGCCTCGTACATATTTGGGCATCAAAAAATGGAAAAGTTGACCCATTGATCAAGGCTACAAAATATACATTAGTTATACATCCCATTACCTAGTTTATGAAAGGAACACCAAACCCTGGATGGGTAAGAATCATTCTAATATAAATCCAACTGACTTTGTTGTATGTTTTAGAAAAGTTGATTTTGGAAACCACCCCTTTAGTTTTTGGATCATAATGACATGCATACACTCTTACACCACCATGATTTCTTCGTGAAATTGGCACCCCTCCAGAAAATTGAAATGTTTGTTGGACACATTCCTTGATAGGACAGGCCAAAGGAAAATGGATATAATTTTGGCAATGATTTTATATATACAATGAGATTGGCATGTATTCTCAAAGGATTGGGGATCATCCACCTTTGGGATTAAAGCTATAAAGTTGAATTTAAAGGGTCATATATTCTCCCATTTTTCCGAAAATCCCCAACCACATGTAGGAGTTCATCCCCAATGAATTCAAATAATCCAAAATAGAATTCCACTATCCATCCATCCGGACCAGGACTTTTGTCCTTCTGCATTTCTTTGAGAACAAATTCTAAATCACCTTTCAAGATTAGCTCCGTGAGATTTTTATTATCCTCCACATTCGCAAACCTCAGAAAGAATTAAGCCACTCGGATCACTTCTACAATTGTGACCTCTTCAGGAGCCTTGAATAGATTTCTAAATAATTCCTTTCCCAGGGATGCGAGATTCTCAAAGACATTTTCTCTTCCTCCATCAAGTTTTTCATCTCCCATATTTTATTAATGTTTTTATGGCCTTTAGAATAGTTTTGGAAGAAATTTGTGTTCTCATCTCCACTTTTTAACCATACCACTTGACTCTTCAACTTTCATTATTCTTTCTTCTCATTTAGAATCTTTCTCTTTGTGGTATCATATTACATGATTCTATACTTGGATTCCACCAATTCATATCCCCTTCCTTCACGTGGTTCCATTCTCTCTAATTCATCTTCTATAACTTTAATATTTGCTTCATATTTGACCTTCTTCTATATAGCCCATTGAATGGAAGCTTTCTTAACCTTTTTTAAATTTTTCGTAAACTATTGAGTTATTGGTATCGTTGAGTTTTGATTGAAGGGGGACCAGGCATCTTTAACCATTTTCACATAGATTTCTTCATTCAACCATGAGGGATTAAATTTAAAGGGAATATTGGATTTACCTCCTTTTAACTCGAAGAGGACTAGTTGATCATGAAATACTCCATCTGTTCCAATCCACAGGCGGAAGAAGGAGAGTTTTCCAACCAAATTTTTATCCGAAAGAAATTTGTCAAGACATTTGGACACCATTGCATTTCATGTATTCTTATTCCTCTAGGAGGGTTTATATTTGATCAGATTGACATCGATGAGAAGGGTGTTTATCAATTTCCCAATAAAAAAAATTCCATGGGATCTAGAAGGGCTTCATATCCCCATACCTCCGAGGCTCCCAACAAAAGATTTAGATCCCCTTCGATAATAACATTTTCTTCCTTCAGAAAGGATTTGACTGGCAAATTATTCCAGAAGGTAGCTCTATCATGACATAGTCCATAGATGTTGGAAACATATAGATCCATACTCAATTTCAATGACAAAACATTCACTCCTAAGGTCATCTTTGAGTCCCATGTGCTACAAATTTTAAAATATTTAGCTTAAATCATGTGGCTAGACCCCCCGAGTGGCCTCTCACTTTAAAAGAAAAGAAAAACCATTTGGGAAACATCTTATTTAAGGCTTAAAAAATCATATCTTATGGCACCAAAGTTTTGCGAAGCATAATAATGTATGGGTTTTTTTATCACTCCTTTAGATCTCTAAGGGTGAGGAAGAGTCCAACTGAGGTAACCACAGACCAACCTTTTGACTTGGTAACTAGCCCTACCAAGCTAGAGAGGGCTCTCTCCAAAGGATTACAACCAAGAGGGCTAGATGGATTTGATTTTTAGGCTCGATATAGTAGCTTAGGGTTTGATTTTATTTGGTGGGGTTTATTGCTAGATGAGGGTATTAGGTCAAAAAAGCTAGAACAGGAAAAATGAGATATGATTGCAAACATTCAAAGGGGAAAGGTAGATAGGAGGCTTAGCACTTCAAAGGTGGTTTAGTGAGGTGGTTTAAGACTGATGAAGAGTTAGGAAGAGCATATGAGATGTATTGTTCCTAAATTGAAGAAAATGGACAAACTATGATAAATTTCCCAAAACAGAGCATGAAAAAACATGTATTCTACCTGTCCACTTGAAAATTACCAAATAATAGACATAAAATTGCTTATGAGCATACAAAAAATTCATACAAATGATCACAAAGAGAAAACACTGCTAAACATCCATACCACATGTATCCCAAAGAAACAACTACAACTCATCTATTAATACTGGCCAAAATTTGATACAATAGTGTCTCTGATCACTAGCACAACATCCAACTAAATCCAACCTTTGAAAAGACTGAAAAATACAAGATACAAGCCTCATAAAAACTCCTCCCAGCCATCAAAGGTCGAATCCATGAGAGGAGGAGCAATTCCACCAAAATTTGAACTAATATCTAGAGTGTAGGGTGGTCAAAGTGACTCATCCCTAAATACAATGAACTGATTCATTACACCTCATAGAGTCTATTTACCTAATTTATTTACCTTAGGTAATAGTAAAAAGACCATAATTACATTTGCATGATCGATTACATCAGTAAAAATTTGATTTACAAAACATGCAGCACGAGTGTCAAACGCACAATGTCATCTTCAGACCCAATTTTGTCTACCTTTTCGGGGTACAAATTGACCCAAGATAGCTCATTGGGAATCTTATCCTATCTAGTTTCAAAACCTACCTATAGTTTGAAAGATGAACTTGATTTGACCCTCCAAAAATGGATTCTCCCAATATTGGTCAAACGCAAAATCTCAAGGTGAAAAAGGAGGTAGAACACTGATTTTTTAGGTGTTTTTTCACCTTGTCACCTACCAGTTGTGCAAATTAAGGCTTGTAAATTTGTTTTCCTAAATCTTTTCCCTACTCTAAATCCAATGGTTGTCTTATTTAGTCCAAAAGTTACCCAAACAAAAGTGCAACGCTCACCAAGGGTGTTGTGCCCTTGGCATTCTATCTATAAAAAATTGTGTATAATTACTTGAAAAGCACAAAAAATTCAAAATTAACCTATGACTTCTCAAAATTGGTGAAATTATTGTTAATAATGTATTTTGTGCATGGAGTGAGGCTTCCACAAGGATGTCTAGCTTCTCCTTCTCTTTCTGGTGAGTTAGGGCTTCAATTTTTGCCTTTGCAACCTTGAGTTTTTCCCTTGCATTCCTTTCTCCGTTGGCATAGTCTTTTTCCATCTTCCTTTGAATTTTGTTTTCTTTATTGGCTTTGTCTAGGAGCTGTTAGTGTCAGTCTTTGAAACCTTCCTCCAGTGATCAAACATGCTCTTACAAAGTGATTTTAAGGTGTCAAGGTTAAATTTTGTCATTTCAGCGAGTCTTCAAGCAAAATTTGGTCACTAGGCATTAGGTCTAGGGTTTGATTTTACCCTTGTCAAAGTTGTCCAAATGACGTTCCATGTCACCATTCAACTGTGTGTACCATCATTCAAAGGGTTTTCATCATCATGTCAAGTTCCACTGGGTCATTTTACACCTTGTTCATGCTTCAGTTTCACCTAGGCAAGGTTCATTTCCCTCTCCTATGGTTTTGAAGCTAATTTCTCTTGGATGGTCAAATCATCGGAAAACTTGTATCCTGATGTTCATACACTTTCCCCTATCCATAATGTACCTTATTAAACACTTCCCACCACTAAAATTCCCCAAAATCCTCATTTTCGCACAAACCCTAGTTTCTTGCTACAACGTGGCAATTTTCTAGGCTAGGCCCATGTTTTGCCCTTTTGGACTCCTTCCCCTCACTAAATTTCTAAGTTTCCACTTTCCCCTACTTTTTGACATCCCTCCCGACTTCCCAAAATTTTCTCAAGAATTTAGAAGCCCCCTATCCCGTTCATTTCGCTTCATTTCGGCAAATCCCTTGTAGCACATATCGGGATAGGCTTCACTCAAAAGATGTTTGTGATCAATAAAAGAAAAAATTAGGAAAAATGAGAGCCCTTTTTGTCCAAAATAGAACAAGGAAGAAAAACCTCCTTCACTTTTTACACAGGTTTTATGGTTTTAGAGAAATGTCAGAAATACAATCACCTTGGGAGAATTGATACACCTCTGAAGTGACCTTGGAAAAATCAAGTTTTCTCCTAGCTTGGTTGGCCAAATGAGTTTCTTGATGAGTCAGATGATAACTAGACACAAATATATTTCCAATGAGCTATCATGAGCTCAATATGGAGTTGAGGAACTTATTCAAAAGTTGACTGCAATAGCACTTGGCCTTGAGGCAGCCTCATCTGGCACATTTTGACCAGTATTGGGAGATTTGATATTTTATAGGGAAGATGAACTCCAAATTGAACAATTCTAGTTGGGTTGGAAATTATACTCATTGACATTTCCAACAAGCTATCCTGCACCCAATTTGGACACTGGGAAGGCCTCCAAAAGGCTATTGCAAAACGACACGGTGCATATAGCTTTGGGCGCGGTGCTTAGGATTAGAGGCTCCAAATGACAAATGGCTTGCATTTTTGGATTCAACATGAAAAATCACGACTAATAGTGCATGGAAAAGAAATTTTGGCATGATTTGAGTCTCCAGGAGGTCAAAAACACTCAAAAAATGACCTCTCTGCCCCTATTTTGCAACACAGGAGCAAATGAGCACCAAATTTAGAAATTCCACTTGGGTTGGAAGGTAGACAGGCCAGGATTTCCAACAAGCACACTTTGGCACTGGACTCCTTCAGGTACCTCAAACACTTGCCTCTGCTGCCTGCCTGCCATCGTGCTCCAAGGACAGGTCTCGGTTTTCTTGTTTCTTCCACCTAGTTGCTTGTGTTATGGCCTTCTCCTGTCACCGTGTCTCGATAGGAGGGGATCTCTCCCCTCCTCTCCTCCTCTGTCATTTCTTCTGGTTCTTGGTTTCTGTGTTTGTCGCTTGCTGTAGTCTTTAACTTTCCCCGCACCACCTAACTCATGGCCGCTTGACCATTAGGGCTGCAGAGCCTCCCAAATGTATTTGTTCTTCATATATTAACTTGCCTTTAACCATGTGTGTATTTGTTTAATATAAAATGAAATGAGCCCCACATTCAGAATCTATAATTCAACAAGCCCCATAAAAGAATGTCTAAGCTAATGACATATCCACTTATATTAATGAAAAAAATCTCTATGTTTAACCTTTAGATTAAACTTGTAATATTAAAATAAAGCATTAATATGGGTTGTTTCTTGAAAAGTGGGCATCATCTTCTCTTCAAATAGAATAATTTCTTCTAGCTAATAGGTTCTCCATAGAACTAGAAATGAGATTTCCTTGGAGCACTCTAGATCTCGCACAGTAAACCATTCATTGAGACATGTTTATATGGATTCACATTTACTAGTTAAACAAACACTCCCCAACCTAATCCCTTGTTGAACATAACTATAATGGAAGAAAGATTGAGAAGTGTTTTCAACACTACATCTACAAAGACAACAAATAATTGGACCTAATATATTCCTTTTCTAAAGGGCTTCCCATGTTAAAAAAAATTTGTTCACTATGAACCACACAAAAAACTTACACTTGGGTGGAGCATTAACTTTCTATATCGTTTACTACCATCACTTGGCGTCTCTTAATCCTAGTTGAAAAAGAATTAAGTATCCAAGACTAGGCGTATAATTTCCCCATGCTCCAAAATTCAAAGCTTATATTAGTCCATTGGGAGAATTGTTCAATATTATATGGACCTTGTTATTTTTTTTAGAAAAAATGATCCAACCTACGACCCAAATTCCCTTCAAAACCAAGGTTAGCTGCATTTCTCCAACCTTGGGACCACAAGGATTTGTCATCTGGACTATCAATCAAGTTAATTGTACATATTCTAATTACCTTTTGGGTGTCATATGATTTCATTCAGGAGGAGTATGTCTCTACCACATGCCATTATTGCATATTCCCTCACTCTTACATGTGATCCATATCTCTTCTCCATGCTAGATAAGAACCTATAATTTGGAATGTTATAGTCTTTTTTTTCCAAAGAAAAAGTCGCAACTTTCTATTTGATAAAAGTTACATAAATTACATGCAGCAATTGAATACAACCACTATCCCAGAGGACATATAAGAAACAATTGGGCTACAATAAATAAAAACAACCCTGAGATCATAATAAAAACATATTTTTCTCATCATCTTGAAGCGTGGATAGGATTTGTATGCCATGATCAGTCACCAAAAAATTAGATAAGTCTAGCAGTTTATAAACTTTGTTTCCATGAGATAATTACATATACATATAAGAGTAAATTTGTTTACATGTAGCATGTATTTGCAAAAAAGAAACTGTTGATGGTGAAAATAAAAATCATAAAAGGTATGCATTTAGATTCCAATGAAAGGTTCGTGTTGAAAGTGTTGGATCATCCCATATACATGCTCAATAACCTACCAAACTCACATATGTTGTCTAACACTTTCCTTAGACTAAATGTATGCTAGAAATTTCCTCTCGTTATAGATGTGACAACAAGAGATAAAATCAAAAGCTTATTTTAACTAGAAAATCTCTTCAAGTATTGGAAGCAGTGTGTGATTGTGGCCTATGTGGGAAACATTGAATGAGTTTATAACATTTAATGAGTCTCTAGAAGCCTAAAACGAATGAAATTCATATTCGAGAGCCCAGCATAAAAGGAGTTTAAGAGAAATTAGTTATGCATAATCGTTGGAACCCATGCCCAAGCCAATTATTTTATTTCAGAAAATATTGATTGTTGATGTAGAGAATGAGACCACACCCACATGCAACATCCTCATTCGATGCTCCATCAAAATAAGACCAAGGAAGTTGTCAGTTAATCTCTTAAATCAATGATGATGTTAGGGACTTGATGTGATTACTTTGAAGGAAAGAGACCATATATTGTTGTTATTTCTATAGATATCAGGTCAGGCGTAGATGGAATGTCTCTAGAAGTGGATTTATTTATTTCAAGACATACCTCCCAAAAGATTAGGGATGGGATGTTCCTAATAACTTTTTCATTAGATGAGTCCCACAATGATGCCCATGCCTCACTGAAACAATTACCTCTCCAGTCTAAGTTACACCTCAACAACAATTTGGTTTTGTCCCAAATACTTAGTGTGAAAGAAAAATATAGAAACAGATGTGTAATCGACTCTTCTACATTTTTGCTAAGAATGCACTATCTAGGACCTTCTTTATGTATCTTTATTAAATTGTCCCAATTTGTAACTTTATTATTAATTAAACATGAGACGAAAAATCTTGAATTGTCCAACCAAGTAAGCTTCCATATATTTTTCCACCACCAGGATGGATTAATTCTCAATCGAGAAGCGATATGGAAGCTATACCCAGATTTTTGGGTATAAGTCCTAGAGGGTGAATGCACCCGGAGAAGAGAGTCATTTCTATCTCTAATTCTAACATGCGACCTTTTGAGTGATCTTATATAATTGTTCCATATACCAGCAAATTTCCCATGCAAGTTGAGTTTCTCAGCACTCTTCCATGCATGTGACCAGAAAGTTGTCCACTCTTCCTCAACAATCTGATTTAGAAATTTAATTCCTTGCCTATTCAGGATAGCCACAAGTTCTGGAGGAAGCCTAAAATTTTTACAACATCTAATCCATGGATCGAAACCAACTCTAAATTTTTCCACATTCCCAACATTCCAAGAAAGGCCATCTCATACTATGTTTATGGAATCAACGAAAACTTTCTAAAACTTTCTAAATAGTAGATTAATTTGACATCCTCTTATACAACTCTCTAATCCATTTGTCAAGTGAAAGAGGAAAGATATGTTTCCTGATAATCACTATTGTCCATAATATTTATGTGGAGAGGAGTCTCCACCTAGCTTTTGCCAAAAATCCTTTTGCAAAAATGGGCAAGTACTTTAGAAACCAACCACCCCAAGGCTTTGGTAAAGCAACCTTATCCCATCTTACACAGGGAAGATCAACTTCTTCTTTGGACCCAATCCATAGTAACCTCCTATAGATTTTTATTATGGATTTTAAGATTCCTTTTGGAATCCATTTGAGAGCCATCCAATATACTGGGATTTCTTCAAGGGCAGATTTAATCAGAACCAATATTCCTTCTCTTGAGAGCCATTTATAGCTCCAGTGCTTAAGCCTTTTCTCCACCTTCACAAATAACCACATCAAGTCATATTTTCTATATGGTTTGGGTTTTAAATGGAAGCCCAAATATTTAAAATTGTCTACAAGAAGTTTTCTAGAAAATGGTAAGTAATTATGAGCCCTACGCACCTCTCCATGACACAATTCGTCATATGATGTCATGGAATTCTGAACATTAATAATCATGTCTGTCACTTTCTAAAAGAGTGTTAGGACATCATTTATTGTTTCCAAATCTTGTCACATACCATTAAAAAAGATCAAAATATCATCCAAAAAAAAAAAAATGAGTTATGTAAATGTTTATTGCCACTTCAATGCCCTTAAGAACACCCCCATGCTTTGCACCTAGCAACAACCTACTCAACCCTTCAACTGGTAATAAAAAGTGGAATGGAGATAGAGGAAATCGTTGCCTCGTACATATTTGGGCATCACAAAATGGAAAAGTTGACCCATTGATCAAGGCTACAAATTATACATTAGTTATACATCCCATTACCCAGTTTATGAAAGGAACACCAAACCCTGGATGGGTAAGAATCATTCTAATATAAATCTTACTGACTTTGTTGTATGTTTTAGAAAAGTTGATTTTGGAAACCACCCCTTTAGTTTTTGGATCATAATGACATGCATACATTCTTACACCACCATGATTGCTTCGTGAAATTGGCACCCCTCCAGAAAATTGAAATGTTTGTTGGACACATTCCTTGATAGGACAGGCCAAAGGAAATGGATATAATTTTGGCAATGATTTTATATATACAATTACACAAAGAGATTGGCATGTATTCTCAAAGGATTGGGGATCATCCACCTTTGGGATCAAAACTATAAAGTTGAATTTAAAGGGTCATATATTCTCCCATTTTTCCAAAAATCCCCAACCACATGTAGGAGTTCATCCCCAATGAATTCAAATAATCCAAATTAGAATTCTAATATCCATCCATTTGGACCAGGGCTTTTGTCCTTCTGCATTTCTTTGAGAACAAATTCTAAATCACCTTTCAAGATTAGCTCCGTGAGATTTTTATTATCCTCCACATTCGCAAACCTCAGAAAGAATTAAGCCACTCGGATCACTTCTATTCAGGAGCCTTGAATAGATTTCTAAATAATTCCTTTCCCAGGGATGCGAGATTCTCAAAGACATTTTCTCTTCCTCCATCAAGTTTTTCATCTCCCATATTTTATTAATGTTTTTATGGCCTTTAGAATAGTTTTGGAAGAAATTTGTGTTCTCATCCCCACTTTTTAACCATACCACTTGACTCTTCAACTTTCATTGTTCTTTCTTCTCAGTTAGAATCTTTCTCTTTGTGGTCTCATATTACATGATTCTATACTTGGATTCCACCAATTCATATCCCCTTCCTTCACGTGGTTCCATTCTCTCTAATTCATCTTCTATAACTTTAATATTTCCTTCATATTTGACCTTCTTCTATATAGCCCATTGAATGGAAGCTTTCTTAACCTTTTTTAAATTTTCCGCAAACTATTGAGTTATTAGTATCCCTGAGTTTTGATTGAAGGGGGACCAGGCATCTTTAACCATTTTCACATAGATTTCTTCTTTCAACCATAAGGGATTAAATTTAAAGGGAATACTGGATTTACCTCCTTTTAACTCTAAGAGGACTAGTTGATCATGAAATACTCCATCTGTTCCAATCCACACGCGGAACAAGGAGAGTTTTCCAACCAAATTTTTATCCAAAAGAAATTTGTCAAGCCATTTGGCCACCATTGCATTTCATGTATTCTTATTCCTCTAGGAGGGTTTATATTTGATCAGATTGACATCGATGAGAAGGGTGTCTATCAATTTCCTAATAAAAAAAATTCCATGGGATCTAGAAGGGCTTCAGATCCCCATACCTCCGAGGCTCCCAACAAAAAATTTAGATCCCCTTCGATAATAACATTTTCTCCCTTCAGAAAGGATTTGACCAGCAAATTTTTTCGGAAGGTAGCTCTATCATGACATAGTCCATAGATGTTGAAAACATATAGATCCATACTTAATTTCAATGAGAAAACATTCACTCCTAAGGTCATCTTTGAGTCCCATGTGCTACAAATTTTAAAATATTTAGCTTAAATCATGTGGCTAGACCCCCCGAGTGGCCTCTCACTTTAAAAGAAAAGAAAAACCAGTTGGGAAACATCTTATTTAAGGCTTCAAAAATCATATATTATGGCACCAAAGTTTCGCGAAGCATAATAATGTATGGGTTTTTTTATCACTCCTTTAGATCTCTAAGGGTGAGGAAGAGTCCAACTAAGGTAACCACGGACCAACCTTTTGACTTGGTAACTAGCCCTACCAAGCTAGAGAGGGCTCTGTCCAAAGGATGACAACCAAGAGGGCTAGATGGATTGGATTTTTAGGCTCGATATAGTAGCTTAGGGTTTTTATTTTATTTGGTGGGGTTTATTTCTAGATGAGGGTATTAGGTCAAAAAGGCTAGATCAGGGAAAATGAAATATGATTGCAGACATTCAAAGGGGAAAGGTAGATAGGAGGCTTAGCACTTCAAAGGTGGTTTAGTGAGGTGTTATAAGACTGATGAAGAGTTAGGATAAGCATATGAGATGTATTGTTCCTAAACTGAATAAAATGGAAAAACTATGATAAATTTCCCAAAACAGAGCATTGAAAAACATGTATTCTACCTGTCCACTTGAAAATTACCAAATAATAGACATAAAATTGTTTATGAGCATACAAAACATTCATACAAATGATCACAAAGAGAAAACACTACTAAACATCCATACCACATGTATCCCAAAGAAACAACTACAACTCATCTATTAATACTGGCCAAAATTTGATACAATAGTGTCTCTGATCACTAGCACAACATCCAACTAAGTACAACCTTTGAAAAGACTGAAAAATACAAGATACAAGCCTCAGAAAAACTCCTCCCAGCCATCAAGGGTCGAATCCATGAGAGGAGGAGCAATTCCACCAAAATTTGAACTAATATCTAGAGTGTAGGGTGGTCAAAGTGACTCATCCCTAAATACAATGAACTGATTCATTACACCTCATAGAGTCTATTTACCTAATTTATTTACCTTAGGTAATAGTAAAAAGACCATAATTACATTTGCATGATCGATTACATCAGTAAAAAGTTGATTTCCAAAACATGCAGCGCGAGTGTCAAACGCAAAATGTCATCTTCAGACCCACTTTTGTCTACCTTTCTGGGGTCCAAATTGACCCAAGATAGCTCATTGGAAATATTATCCTATCTAGTTTCAAGACCTACCTATATTTTGAAATATGAAATTGATTTGACCCTCCAAAAATGGATTCTCCCAAGATTGGTCAAACGCAAAATCTCAAGGTGAAAAAGGACGTAGGACACTGGTTTTTTAGGTGTTTTTTCACCTTGTCACCTACCAGTTGTGCAAAATAAGGCTTGTAAATTTGTTTTCCTAAATCTTTTCACTACTCTAAATCCAATAGTGGTCTTATTTAGTCCAAAAAGTTACCCAAACAAAAGTGCAACGCTCACCAAGGGTGTTGTGCCCTTGGCATTCTATCTATAAAAAATTGTGTATAATTACTTGAAAAGCACAAAAAATTCAAAATTAACCTATGACTTCTCATAATTGGTGAAATTATTGTTAATAATGTATTTTTTGCATGGAGTGAGGCTTCCACAAGGATTTCTAGCTTCTCCTTCTCTTTCTGGTGAGTTAGGGCTTCAATTTTTTCCTTTGCAACCTTGAGTTTTTCCCTTGCATTCCTTTCTCCGTTGGCATAGTGTTTCTCCATCTTCCTTTGAATTTCATTTTATTTATTGGCTTTGTCTAGGAGCTATTAGTGTCAATCTTTGCAGCCTTCCTCCAGTGATCAAACATGCTCTTACAAAGTGATTTTAAGGTGTCAAGGTCAAATTTTGTCATTTCAGTGAGTCTTCAAGCAAAATTTGGTCACTAAGCATTAGGTCTAGGGTTTGATTTTACCCTTGTCAATGTTGTCCAAATGACGTTCCATGTCACCATTCAACTGAGTGTACCATCATTCAAAGGGTTTTCATCATCATGTCAAGTTCCACTGGGTCGTTTTACACCTTGTTCATGCTTTAGTTGCACCAAGGCAAGGTTCATTTCCCTCTCCTAGGGTTTTGAAGCTAATTTCTCTTGGATGGTCAAATCATCGGAAAAAATTGTATCGTGATGTTCATACACTTTCCCTTATCCATAATGTACCTTATTAAACACTTCCCACCACTAAAATTCCCCAAAATCCTCATTTTCGCACAAATCCTAGTTTCTTGCTACAACTTGGCAATTTTCTAGGCTAGGCCCATGTTTTGCCCATTTGGAATCCTTCCGCTCACTAAATTTCTAATATTCCACTTTCCCCTACTTTTTGATATCCCTCGCGACTTCCCAAAATTTTCTCAAGAATTTAGAAGCCCCCTATCCCCTTCATTTCGCTTCATTTCGGCAAATCCCTTGTAGCACACATCGGGATAGGCTTCACTCAAAAGATGTTTGTGATCAATAAAAGACAAAATTAGGACAAATGAGAGCCCTTTTTTTCAAAAATAGTCCAAGGAAGAAAAATGTCCTTCACTTTTTACACAGGTTTCATGGTTTTAGAGAAATGTCAAAAATACAATCACCTTGGGAGAATTGATACACCTCTCAAGTGACCTTGGAAAAATCAAGTTTTCTCCTATCTTGGTTGGCCAAATGACATTCTTGATGAATCAGATGATAACTAGACACAACTATCTTTCCAATGAGCTATCATGAGCTCAATATGGAGTTGAGGAAGTTATTCAAAAGTTGACTACAATAGGATTCGGCCTTGAGGCAGCCTCATCTGGCACATGTTGACCAATATTGGAAGATTTGATTTTTTATAGGGAAGATGAACTCCAAATTGAATGATTCTTGTTGAGTTGGAAATTATACTCAAAGACTTTTCCAACAAGCTATCCTGCTCCCAATTTGGACACTGGGAAGTCCTCCATGCTCTTGCAAAATGGCACGGTGCATATAGCTTTGGGCGCGACGCTTAGGATTAGAGGCTCCAAATGACAAATGGCTTGTATTTTTTAATTCAGCATGCAAAATCACGACTAAT
Organism: Pinus taeda; assembly: GCA_000404065.3. Lineage (NCBI taxonomy): Eukaryota > Viridiplantae > Streptophyta > Pinopsida > Pinales > Pinaceae > Pinus > Pinus taeda. Next base: position 23,939 of record APFE031451371.1, read on the forward strand.
AGTGCATGGACAAGAAATTTGGGCATGATTTGAGTCTTTAGGAGGTCAAAACACTCAAAAAATGACCTCTCTGCCCCTATTTTGACACACAGGAGCAAATGAGCACCAAATTCAGAAATTCCACTTGGGTTGGAAAGTAGACAGGCCAGGCTTTCCAACAAGCACACTTGGGCACTGGACTCCTTCGGGTACCTCCAAACAGCCTCCAAAGTGGCGTGGTGCATATATAAATAAAAAGGCCAAAACTCTTCCGCTTCACGACATTTCGATTCGCGACTTTCTCCAAAGTGGACCCGCTCATCTACACTTCACTTTTTCGGCACTTAAGGAAAAATTTAAAGTATTTTCACTCCAAGTTGGCTTCTATCCAAGTGGGAAAGGAAGGCGAGTAGTCACCCAAGCCATTTGTCATTTTTGTAATGCTGCACCTATAACTAATGGTTGGCTTTCCATCTACATTTTGTAATGATTTGAGAAACTCCCCAACTCTTGGTCGTTCTATTTCCTCATGGCATAGTCTATTTATTGTATGCAAACCATTTGCAAATGGTGGGTTGGCTTGTAATTTTTGGGAGACTGTGGTAAAGGAACTCAGTTTCTTCATTGTATTTTTTGACAGAGGATTAATGAAAGGCAGCGGCTCTGTTTCACGAGATTCATGTGGTTGTGAATGTAGCAAATGTGTCTCTTATGTTTCATATGTATTTTGTTATGTTTCACAGTTCATTTCATATTCATTTCCAATGAAATTTTCTAAGTTAGATAAGGTAGAATTCATTTATATTGCTCTGCCTGTGGGAAAATTTCATGTCCAGTGTTCTTCTTCTGTTAAAAAGGATTCATGTACTTATGCCCTTTTCACCCTCCTAAGCAATTTCTCCATTCTGCATTATTTCAAAATTGCTAGACTTTCCGCTTGTCTTGCCTCACGAAGTAATCTGTGCCTTTGTATTAAATTCTCTGCTCATTGTTGTCCATTGGTCCCATACCATCCCAGAAACTCAGTAATTCATAAAAAATTGCTTATTGTATCCATATTTACTTACTAGGCTAAGATCAATATTTCACTGTAAGTCATCTCAGACCAGCTCATTTACTTATTCACTGAGCGTGACACTGAGAGAGCCCTCTCCTGTTTTGGTAGGGCTAGCTACCAGACTAAGCGTGGTTTGTGGTTACCCTGAATTTTTCCTTCCTTCAGCCTAAGGCAGATTTAGGTGCTAACATAGTGGTGACTCCACTGGGGACAAAATGGTTTTCTTGAAGATTGTTTTGCCCCAGTACATCTATCAAGCTAAGATCTGATGGTTGATGGTGAGAAACGATCATACATAAGAAGACGGCTGAAATCATTCACCTGGCGACTCCTTTCACTGAAGAATCCAGCAACCAGTGCTTTATGGTGACTCCACTACATAGGGATCAGTAGCTTTGAGATTTTATTTTTTAAAATGGAGCGGATTGCAAGAAGATACACTCCCATGAGCCCAAATCACATTCTAGGTTTTCCAAATAAAATTCCAAAGGTAGATTGGTCAAGGAATCTGCCTACGTTTAAAGATGATGGTAAGAAGGACGCTGCTTTACATCTAGTTCGATTTCACATGCATATTTGCAAGTTGAAAGTTGATTTTCCTGAAGATTTCCTGATGAAGATATTCCTAGCCACTTTGGAAGGTGAAGCCGGATCTTGGTATGAAAATTTGCCCGCTACTTGTATTTATTGTCTAAAGGATGTTCATGCCCTATTCATTGAAAGATATAAAGACTCTTATCCATCATTAAATCTAGTTCATGATTGTTGCAAACATGCTTCTACTTTTATTGAAATCCTTGAAAAATACTATGAGGATGATAATTTTATGGATGATGAGATCATGGAAGCCTTGTACGAGAATCTGTTTTAGCAACATGAAGAGAAACTAGAGGAGTCCCATCAAGGTGCTCAGGAAAATTTGCAGCATGATCAAGATTTTAGTACGGTGGAAGATGAAGGTGTTTTTCCCCTTAATAGTCAACATGAATTACATGAAATGGATCAGCAGTATGAGGAAAATTTGTATACACCTTCACTTGAAATTAATGAAGACAATCACTGTTTGAGGAAAAGGAAACAAAAGTTCTTATCTCCTTTGTTTGAAGACGAGATAGATCAACTCTTGCACGGTTATGTTCCAGCTCAAGCTAAAGCGGATTTGCAGTGCACACATGGTCAAGAAAGTGTTGGTGAAGCTTCTTTCTCTTTTGAAAAGGATGACAGTCTGGTGAACAGCTGTACAGATCAACATGTTGAAGAATTACATATGGCTAAAAGTGATTAAATAAAAAGTGTCGTTTTAGATCTGTCCATAGAAGAAGACAGCATGCAGGGAAGTCCAGTTCTACTTTCAGAATGTGATAACGTTAAGTCAACCTTTTCAGATCCAGATTCGGATTATGGTGACCAAGAAAACCTTGTACTAAGTTCCATGAAAGAGAATTCTACTGTTAAAATCACCTGGAATGAAGAAAATAGAGTTTTGAATCCAAATGTTCTCATGTCATCAGAGCAAAGCCTTCATAAAGAGGTAGTCCAGTCAACTCATGAACGTCAAGATGAGAATTTTGTTCAAGTAAGTGAAAAATATCCGGGTGAATTTATGGTAGATGATATAAATGATTTTGTTGGGTTTCAAGAATCATTTGAATTTTATTTTCTCATGATTGATGGATGCAAAGACAATCTGTCTGTCATATCATATGAATATGATCTACAATGTATTCAGACTTCAGCAGACCAGACCATTCAGGATTCCATTTCAGATTCCTCTTCCTATGTTTCATGTTCTGAAATGTTCTTTGAAGAGGAAATCTCCTCATCTACTTGTTCAGAATTGTTTGAAGACCAAGAACCTACTCTTATTTATGAAAAGAGATCAGCATCACAAGAAAACGACACCTTGTTTCTTCAGCAGGAGGAAAGACCTTATGTTCTTCATGATCCAATGGTAGATTTGTTGCAGACAGTAGTGAAGGTCATTATTGCAGTATTCAGTGATGAAGGAGATCATGGTCAATTATGTTTTTGGAGGCCCAGTTACCAGCATCTGTTGTTGACCAGAAGATCTGATCAGGAGAATCAATCAAGGAGGCATCTACTTGATTGGTTACATTGGAAGACACATTACACATGATTGTACGTATTGAATTAGTACGCAGGTGGCTGTCATCATGATTTGAAACCCTCAAATCTTGATGGCTGCTGCCATTGAAACAAGTCTTGTAAGTTCTTGTTTTAGTTAAGTCAGTCATAAGTCATTTCCTTTTACATTGAGTCAGTTTTTCGGTCATGTTGGTTCCATAATTAAGTCGGTCTGAGTCAGGTTTCAGTCAATAAATGAGTCAGAGTCTTGTGTGGTTTGTGGAAATAATTACTCCATAGCCCAATGGACGAAGGCACTATCTGCTCACCCAAAGATCTACAGTTCTTGGAACCTCCAAGGAGCTGGGGCTACCATCCCCCATTGGAGCCAATGTTATTGTCAGTCTTTGCAGCCTTCCTCCAGTGATCAAACATGCTCTTACAAAGTGATTATAAGGTGTCAAGGTCAAATTTTGTCATTTCAGTGAGTCTTCAAGCAAACTTTGGTCACTAGGCATTAGGTTTAGGGTTTGAGTTTACCCTTGTCAAAGTTGTCCAAATGACGTTCCATGTCACCATTCAACTGAGTGTACCATAATTCAAGGGGTTTTCATCATCATGTGAAGTTCCACTGGGTCATTTTACACCTTTTTCATGCTTCAGTTGCGCCTAGGCAAGGTTCATTTCCCTCTCCTAGGGTTTTGAAGCTAATTTCTCTCGGATGGTCAAATCATCAGAAAAACTTGTATCCTGATGTTCATACACCTTCCCCTATCCATAATGTACCTTATTAAACACTTCCCACCACTAAAATCCCCCAAATTTCTCATTTTCGTACAAACCCAAGTTTTTTGCTACAACTTGGCAAGTTTCTAGGCTAGGCCTGTGTTTTTCCTTTTTGGACCCCTTCCCCTCACTCAATTTCTAAGATTCCACTTTCCCCTACCTTCTAACATCCCTCCCCACTTCCCAAAATTTTCTTAAGAGCAGCTTTTTTCCACAAAAAACCAAGGAAGAAAATCCTCCTTCACTTTTTACACAGGTGTCATGGTTTTAGAGAATTGTCAAAAATACAATCGCCTTGGGAGAATTGATACACCTCTGAAGTGACCTTGGGAAAATCAAGTTTTCTCTTAGCGTGGTTGGAAAAATGAATTTCTTGATGAGTCATATGAAAACTGGACACAAATAGCATTCCAATGAGCTATAATGAGCTCAATCTGGAGTTGAGGAAGGCATTTAAAAGTTGACTGCAACAGCACTCGGCCTTGAGGCAGCCTCATCTGGCACATTTTGACCAGTCTCGGGAGATTTGATTTCTGATAGGGAAAATGAACTCCAAATTACAAAATTCTAGTTCGGTTGGAAATTATACTCAATGACCTTTCCGACGAGCTATCCTGCACCCAATTTGGACATAGGGAAGGCCTCCAAAAGGCTCCTGTAAAAAAGGCGCGACACATATAGCTTCGGGCGCGGCGCTTAGGATTGGGAGGTCCAAATCACAAAAAGTTTACATTTTTGGATTCATAATGAAACATCATGATTGATGATGCATGGCCAAGAAATTTGGAGCATTTTTCGGGCATTTTTGGTCACTTGACAAATTTTTGGGCACAAAACAGGGATTTTCTCCCTGTGCGCCGCGCCACTGGCGCGACGCTTAGGATTGGTGCCTCAAAATGAAAAATGGCTTGCATTTTTGGATTCATCATGAAAAATCACGACTACTGGTGCATGGACAAGAAATTTGGGCATGATTTGAGTCTCCAGGAGGTCAAAAACACTAAAAAAATGACCTCTCTGCCCCTATTTTGACACACAGGAAGCAGTCTTGGGAGAATGAAGATTTGGAGGGGAAAATGAGCACCAAATTCAGAAATTCAACTTGGATTGGAAAGTAGACAGGCTAGGCTTTCTAAAAATCACATTTGGACACAATTTTGACTCCTACAGGTACGTAAAAACAACCTCCAAAGTGGCGCAGTGCATATAGAATTGGGTGCGGCGCATATAGAAAAAAAAGGCCAAAACTCTTTCGCTTCGTGACATTTCAATTCGTGACTTTATCCAAAGTGGGCCTGCTCATCTACACTACACTGTTTTGGTACCTAAGGAAAAATTTAAATTATTTTCACTACAGGTTGGCTTCTATCCAAGTGGCAAAGGAAGGCGAGCAATCACCCAAGCCATTTGTCATTTTTGTAACGCTACACCTGTAACTAATGGTTGGCTTTCCATCTCCATTTTGTAATGATTTGAGAAACTCCCCAACTCTTGATCATTCTATTTCCTCATGGAATAGTCTATTTATTGTATGCCAGTCATTTGCAAATGGTGGTTTGGCTTGTAATTTCTGGGAGACTGTGGCAAGGAAACTCTGTTTCTTCATTGTATATTTTGACAGAGGATTAATGAAAGGCAGTGGCTCTGTTTCATGAGATTCATGTGGTTGTGAGTGTAGCAAATGTGTCTCTTATGTTTCATATGTATTTCGTTATATTTCACAGTTCATTTCATATTCATTTCCAGTGAATTTTTCTAAGTTAGATAAGGTAGAATTCATTTATATTGCTCTGCTTGTGGAAAATTTCATGTTTAGTGTTCTTCTTCTGTTGAAAAGGATTCATGTACTTATGCCCTTTTCACCCTCCTAAGCAATTTCTCCTTTCCGTGTTATTTCAAACTAAATTTCTAGACTTTCCGCCTATCTTTCCTCACGAAGTAATCTGTGCCTTTGTATTAAATTCTCTACTCATTAATGTCCGTTGGTCCCATACCATCCCAGAAACTCAGTCATTCATAAAAATTTGCTTCTTGTATCCATATTTACTTACTAGCCTAAGATCAATATTTCACTGTAAGTCATCTCAGACCGGTTCGTTTACTTATTCACTGAGCGTGACACGGAGGGAGCCCTCTCCTGTTCTGGTAGGGCTAGCTACCAGACTGAGCATGGTTTGTGGTTACCTTGAATTTTGCCTTCCTTCAGCCTAAGGCAGATTTAGGTGCTAACAGGAGCTTCTATAAATTTTGATTGACCTTATCAAGCCAATGCTCCCGGTTCTCATTGATCAAGCTGACAAATTTCTCATTCCATGTGAGTTTATTAGCAAGCTCAGCCTCCCTTTGTTTCTCTAGTTCTAGAGCTCTTTTCATCCTTCTAGTTCTAGGTCTTCCTCTAGGTTCTTTCTCTTCTTCAGTTTCATTATACCTGTCATAGGCCTCATCAAGCAATGACTTGGATTTCATTGCTTCTTTCTTTGCCATGATGAGTTGAATATCCATAACATCATGTTTGGTTTGAAGCTACTTATTCTCCTCCTCATAGTATGAGATGATATATTTTTCGCTTTGTAGGTTGATCCGGAGCTCCCTGGTGAATTCATCTTTTTCTTTAATGACAATTCTTGTAAACTCACTGCCATCATCCTCACCTAGGTCAACCAAGTAAAACTCCTACTCTGCCTCCTTCCTCCTCTTGCTGAATATTTGTCTTTGTCATCTTTTCCTTGCCCTTTTGTACTTTCTTTACTGATGAAGAAGGCAAGGTCCCTCCCACAATTTATGGGTAAAACACTACCTGTGGCCTCTTTGATAAATGTGTGTAAAAATGGCCAAATCAACCTCTTTGGGCTTGATGCCCTCAACCTATTCAATCTATTCCAGCTCCCTTTTTTCATCTCTATTAGGTGAATGGATATGCTCATGAAATAGTGATGATGGAGGTGATGATGAGCATGACTGATTATACGAGGATGAATGATCTATGGGCTGAGATGGAGGAATGGAGGTGGAAGGGTGAGATGATGAAGGGATACTTTGGGCAATGTAGGCCATCTTATCAATGCTCCAGAAGAGATAATATGGTATGTTCAGCACCTTCACCCTTCTGAAATGCATGAGTAGCCAAATATGATAGGTATATAGTTTGTAAAACCTTCCTTCACAGGTAAAGTATCTTGTGATAATTTTCATCATGGGAACATATCTATCCAAGAGGTAAGAGAAAGGAAGCAACCTTTTTCTATCATTTATGTATCTAGGTTTAATATAGAGATCATAGTAATGCTCCTCCAAATCAACTTGTTTAAACCGTTTCTCACCAGCATTTTGGTTTTCAGTGGTAGCTGATATGAAGGCAATAGATACATTGAAAGTGACACCAACAAGGGTTACCTGGTTGTCATGGAGATTGGAGATGAACAATCTACTCAACATAGGATGATATTGGACCTTTTGTACTTTCTCACAGAATTCAAAACATCCTAGATGTTTGAAAGATGTCACAGTCATGGGAGATTCCATGAGTTCATTAGTATTTCTTTGTTCAAATCTAAGGATTCTCGCTCCTTTGTTTGAATTCCTCCCCTTTCTTTCCTCTTCAATAGAACTTTTGTTTTCTTCTTCTAACACGGTTTTTTGATTTTAAAACCCTAGGCCGATGAAATGATAGTGGAATGTAGGTGTGGGGAGTTAGGAATGGTTTGAGGAAATCCAGGGAGATGAGGGAAGGGGTTTCTAGCTTAAGAAAAGTAATAGGGAGTGGGAATGTAAAGGGATTTGGGATAGGGAATTTTATTACAGGTTAGGGGTTTTGGGAGCCTAGATAAATAGAACACCTAGGTTTTACGGTTTTGGGGCTAGAAGGCTATGGGAGATAGTGAAATGATATGAGGGTTGTGAAAGGGTTTAATAGGGGAATGGGAAAGTGATAGAAGTATTAGGGGTGTGAAATTAGAGGTGTGGGAATGAAGCTAGGGCTTTTAGGATTGAAGACTTCAAATTTCATTCAAGAGTCTTAACCGCAAAGTTGTGAGATGTGAAATAAAATGAGGGTATACTTCAAGGCTACTTACTTGTTGGAGGAAGAGAACAACCCAACTGAATCTTTAGAGGCAATGGCACTTTGTTTTAGATGCTGGAGAGAAATCCTAGTCAAATGCGTAGTGCCCAACTGAAATGCGCCCTTTCATTGGTCAAACACACAACACATAACAGAAACACTCCCTTCTAGTCAAACGCGCAACGTGACATTGAAACACGCAACGTAATGCACAAATGCGTAGTGAAAACGAAATTTTTCCTAGTTTTACCTATCGAACTCAAAAATTTATCCTTTGTTGAGGTTGTTCGACAATGAAACGAGAAAATGAGGGGGAAAATGGATGTCAGATGTGTTGAAGGATTTAAATACTTGATAGCATTTGATTTTGTTGATTTAGAACCCATTTTCTAATGTTTCGAAAGTTCTTTTGAAACATTGCGCTAATACCCATTTGCTTTGTGCTTTTGCTTACAAATTGATCAATTACAGGAGTAGACACTTTTTATTTTGACATTTAATGTGCAGTTGGCATGTGGAACTGAGTTGGTAGTTTTGGAGAAGTTAATTATTACATAAAATTACATAAATATAAAAAAAATAGAAATATAACTATGTTTTTGGAATAAAAGTACAATTTGGGATGAAGCTCATACTTGAAATCAAAATTAGAACTTTGGCAAGCATCTTCACATGTTTGTAAATCCTCTTTAAATGAAAAAGGGATATTATTGGTGTTCACTCTCATACTTTTGTTGGTCTTATGTAGTGAAATGGTGTTTTATTGTACCTTGCAAAAATGAAACCTAGAGACCTAATGAAAACCTTGAGTTCGCAGACTTCATGGTGACTTAAGTGACATAAAGACATGATGAAATAAACTTTCATAATTGATGTATGCTTAGTAAGGCATGAAGGTGGACCAACAAGTATACATTTTTGAGGGAGAGTGAGGTTTTTTACTAGGTCTACCATCAGTGAATAAATTTTTGATTGAGGACCTAGGTGGAATGACATAAATTTCAGAATGGGACCCTAAATTGATATAAAAGAGGAGTTTTTATCATTGATCAATGATGGAAGTATTCAAATATTGACTCTAACAGATTTGAAGAAAGTTTTAGTCTTTAAAGAGCTAGTTTTTTCTTGGGACTAGCTAATCCCCTACAATTAAAAGATATGGAAATCATGGGAGAACTGACTCAGGGGCCTACTTCACTCGAAGTGCCCCTCCAAGAGATTTTTTTTTTCCTTCAACAATGTTTAATGAAACCTTTAGTTTTGACTTTGAGAGTTGGGATTTTTTTACTCTGGATTTACTAGGACTAGGCTTTGGCAAGAGGCTACATAGCCACCCAACTTCATCAAAGTATTCTACTTTGGGAGGTTTGGGCCAAAGGTTGTGCTGGGAATCCACGGAAGAGATAAAATTAGACATAAATGAAGGAAGAGGTAGGGAGTTCATAAGCGAGACATATGTTATTACGATTTTGAGAGGCTCATAACGCAAGCCCAAAGTAGGAGATATATAAGGGGAAAAATAGAGCTTGAATGGATGAGGCCTAATGTCTGAAGAAAATATGACATTCAATTGAGATAAAGAGCAGGGAGAGGGAGAAACAAAAGTACGCACAGGGGGAGAGGATTGGTCATCCTTGAGTATTTTCTCTTTCTCACCCCACTTGTCATCCTTCTTATATTCCATCCTCACAATCACCTCTACCTATTTTCCATTATCATTGTCTGGCCCAAAAGGTTCCCTCTTCGACAATTCCTACCTCATATTTCCCCCTGAAGCTTGTTTCCCTTCCTTTAACTAAGCTCTTTCATATTTAATCTTTGGAAAGGGACCCAAACACCTTTATCCCCTATAACCCAATGGGAAATCTCGCACCAAATGACCCTAGTGATTGCATCAGTGACATCAAAAAGGAAATTCCTCATAATCAATCTAGTAGACATGATTGAATCCTCCATAAGTGATATTTATATCTCTAAACAAACCCTCTTGATGCTTCAACTTGACAGTATCTGATCCAAAATGGATTTTGGATAGACTCCTAAGTCTATGTGTTCCTCACAGAGGAAAATGAAAGTCCAAGGAAGTTCTTGGAAATAGCCCCATGGCAGAGATCTTTTCATTCTGAATCTACTGCAACTTGAATGGGAAAAAATGGACCTGGGATGCAAAAGTTATCACTGAAAGTTGCCCTTTGTTTTTTGGAAAAAGAGGCAAAATCCCCTAAAAATGGAAAAAAAAAACCCTTATAAAGGGAAATCGCATCGGAGAAGGGTCTAAGAGGTGGACTTAAGCGGAAAGGGAAGAGACCCTCGATCTCCGATATCCAACATATTGGGTTGGAGATAGGCTTGTGTTTGATGGTGGGACCCCGAGCAATGCGATTGCGATCACCAATATCGGTGGATCATAGTCGACGATGCCACAAGGTAAAGCCAAGGACCCCGGGCCAAAGCAATGTGCGATCGCTGATATCAATGGATTGGCATCGGTGGTGGCATGAGACGAGGGATGGACCCCCCGGGCCAATGCAACTTGCGATTGCGTTTTATCACATCGCAATGCCGCATCACAGAGATGTACAAGGGGTGATCACATTACGGACTTGATGGACTTTATAGACGTGGTTTGATGAAATTTGAGTTCCGAAAAAAGGGACTTTTCTGTGTATTAATGCTTTTCGGTTTAAAGACCCAAAATACAAAGGAAACCAATAAAACGGACCCGAAAGGGAATTATAAATGTGACACCATATGATTTGAGTTCTGTAAGTGGGATTTTGGGCAGAAAGTGGTATTGGGCTAGCCCCACCTGCTTACACACACTGGTTGACACGTGGCTGGCGAAGGAGAGAGGGAAACTGCCTTTTCGGGCAGGTAACCCCCGTACTCCTAAGCCGCCCAAAATTGGATATCGACCGTTCATCGGAGATCCCGTGGATCGATAGTGGGTATTGCGACAACAACCAAAAGGGACATGATATGATATTAGGGGTGATCGTAATACATTTTGAAGTCCGATAGGACAAATTTTGTCGGGTTTTCATCATTTTCCCGTGTATTTGGGATTTTTCCCAAAACAATAATACGATGTGATATAACACCTAATGGCAGACCCAACAGGGATTTAGGGGTGATTGAATGGGATTTCAAGTCTGAAGATCACGCCTGATAGTGATTTTGCAGACATTCTTTGTGTAATGTGATTCTCTCAATTTTCGGGTTGTTGCCTATGAAAAAACCCCAATTCCTTCTATAACCACTCCTCATTGCCATGCTACAGCAAGCATTTTTATAGGCAATGATGCATTTTGAAGCCACAGATCCATAGAGCCAGATGGCAAGTCTAACTGATAGGGAGCAGAGAAGCCGCAGAGTCGCAGAGGGATAATGAATCGTAGAGGAACGACTGAGGTAGCCAAAAAGCCAAAAATAAATGCCTCAAAGAAATCTAGAGAGCTAATTGACAGGGTAGCTAAAGCCAAAGTAGGAAGCTAATGTAGAAGGAGAGCAGAGAGAGCAAAAGCTAATCCGTAGAGCAGTTGAGGGAGTCTTTAGGGTCACTTGGAGGTCAAGTGAAAAGCCAGAGAGCTGAAATTTGCAGAGCCAAAGAAGCTGAAGAGCTAAAGATCTAGAACCAAACCCAAGAGCCAGAGCCAAGAGCCAGACCCAGAGCCAGACCCAGAGTTAGGGCTGAGATCTAGAGCGAGAAAGTCTATAGCTTCAGAGCCAAGGATAAGATGGTGTCTAAACCCATTGTGTTCTATGTAAACCAATGGAGTTGAGCCATAGGGCTTGTAAAAAGGACTTTGGCATAATCCCAGAGAGCCTAGTAGAGTTGACTAGAGCTCACAGAGACGTAGCCCGAGAGTTTTGGGTGAACTCTCTCTTAAATTACTCTCTTATGTGTTTGCTTATTGCTGCATTTGTCTACTGTCATATGTATTTACATATCAGCACAACCAACAGATTTTGAAATTACATAGATATTTTTAAAATAAATAGCAACATACAGTATTGTCAAGCATATTATCAATTCCGCATTGGTTAATCAATAAGACTTGGGAATATTTGAAGCTTTGGAAGTGGGAGAGGTTCTTGTAAGTAAGACAAGAAGCCTAAGTACCCATTTTCATATCAGGTGGTATCAAAGATTGAGATTGATTAACCCCACCTTCAAAGAAGGTTATATCAAAATTCTTGATCGACAGAGCAAATATTTCTTGTTTGAAAGGTGTTTAAACAATCAAAGGTTGATTGTGTGCTTGTTTACAGGCTGACTATTGCTTGAGTTTGCGTAGGTGAAGGGAAAGCTATTGATAGCTTAGTTCAGGAAAGACAAGAATGAATAAGGGCTGAAGGAATTCTTCTATCCTAAAGGACCTCAAGGCAATCTTTGAAGCACAAGAGGTTTGTTGCAAAAGGTTGTTGAATAAGCTCTTTAGTAATCTTGTTTGAAGTTCTTTTGTTCATTGGTATAATGACAACTTCTACAAGTGAGTCCTCAAATTCCTCTTGCATCACAAGACTCTTTGATGAAGACATGAAGCAATAGCTAGCCACCATGATGGATATGGTGAGAGAAATGTATGAGGATGAAAGGAAGAGCAGCATACTTCGAGAGCAGTTGAATTCCATGGAGGAAGAGAAGCGGTTACTTTCTGACAAATTGAAGGAAATGGAAGGGCAACTTGATATTGAAAATATGAACCTGGAAAGGATGCATGAGTTGGAGTCACAACTCTTTGTTTCCCAAGAAGACTTGGTCAAGTATCAACTTGAAGAAGAGGTAAACCATTGTGGTTTGTCTTCAAATTCTTCTAAGAATGCTTATATTGGTTCTTTTGGAAAACATACTAAAGGCATAGGTTCCAAGCTAATGTCCAAGATGGGCTATGAAGGAAAGGGCTTGGGAAAGCATGCACAAGGTATTTTTGAGCCAATAATGGTTGAGGAAAGGCCTAAGTATTTGGGTCTTGGCTATAGATAGTCTTATGGAGAAAGTTCCAAAGCTACCATGAAGACCATTAAAACAGCTCCAAGAAGGGGTTGCATTACAGAGTGTGAATATTGTATTCAGGAGGAATGCAATAGCTTGAAACATCATTTGCAGGATGCAAGTGTTCAAAAGAACACACTTGAACCAGAGAGTTGGGGAGGCACTAACATCCTTGAAGGGATTGATGGTGTTCCAAAGGGAGCCACTTCTTCATTTGCTTCACCTCCTCATGAAGGCAATAAAGGTGAAAGAGAAAGGTATAAATCTGGTTCTAAACATATTCCTTTTGATTTTGAAAAGCATGATAAATTTCCACATAGATATGGGAAAAGAATTGAATGTTCCTTTTGTGGTTTGGATAACCATCATGTTTCTAAACGTTGGAAGAGAATGACCACATACAGGAAACTTTTGAAGGAGAAGAAGCAAGAAGCCAAAGGTCCATTGGACAAGGAAAATCATGTTGTCAAGAGGATGCACATGCGTTGCACTTACTGCCATAAGCAAGGACATCTAGCTTAAAGGTGTTGGACTTTGAATCCAACAATGCTTCCACCAAAGCTGAAGAAAGTGGAAAGAGAAGGTGGCAGAAATGGAAAGGAAGTTTCCATGATTGATGTGTTTCAGGATGGTTCACATGTTGATGCTGATGTGTAGACAAAGGTAGTACCTTTGAAAGGGATTGGTGAGAAATGGTTAGAGTTCTTATCCAATTAAGATTTCATATCTATTGATGCATCTCTTTGAATTTCTTTGTTAATGGAATGCAAGTTTGCAGGACTTTACCAAGAAGGTGAATGGGAGAAGTTGAGTAGGAGGCTCACTTTGTTGCTGCAACATTATATTTCACTTCAACTTCGAAAGTACAATGTGCTTAAGTGGAAGTTGAAGAACAAAATGCATGCGTAAGCATGAGATGCATGAACATAGGGATGTTAATGATTTCCTTGTATTTGAACATGTATGTGTAATTACCTTGTAGGGTTGATTGCTTTGACATGCATGTGATGTAATGTTGACTTGGGAGAAGTTAACTTGGTCTCCAAGATGGAGATAATAATGACGTGTTTCATCTTTTGAAAAAGAATCCTAATGGTCTTTTTCTACATGTTTGACTTGAAGGGTCATTTGTTTTAAAGGCATGTTTTATGAGCTTATTGTCTAGTCCATCATTTGCGTGTAGATGTAAGACATGGAGGTCTTCACAAGATGTTTAATCTATTTCTTTTGTTGAAGCAGGAGTTTAGGCTATCTAGTTGTTGTCTGTATTTCTATTGTTGTTAACAGTTATTGTTGACAACTTTTCAAACAGGTAGAAATGAAGGTGATCCAGACTTAAATAGGAATGCAAAAAACTACAGAGATAACTATATACACAAAGATGCATAAAAAATAACACTTCATTTCATTAATGGAAAATACAGAAATATGCTTACAACCAAAAATGGAAATAAACCAGCTAGGGCGATGGCAGCATATCTATGAGAAGAGATTTGTGGCTACATGCCTCTGAACTATGTTACAATGAGGCTCGAAGGCCTATTTATTGTTGATAAATAATGTAAAACCCTTCACATTCCAAACCCTAACCCTAGAAGATGAAATGCCAAATTGTGGGCCCCGTTTTTGCGTAAGTTGGTACATCAACTTCCCAGGGTCGCGAATTGGTCGTATTATCTCCGTTTGATGTCCATGATAGCTTGTTGGAAAGATCTCTCCGAGGACTATGACAAAAAATATGATTTTTTGACAAAAAAATCATTTGCAGTAGATTTCCCAAAAAACGTCGTTTAGGGCCTCAAAACGGCTCCGGAAGTTTAGGACCCAAAAAACTACTAAAAATAGTAAACTATGCTATAATTAAGGAAACTAAAAAAACTGAAAGAAGCAATAGAGGGGATCCAAGTGGAATTAGTGAGTGGCCACCAATATCCACCTAGATCATTCCTCCCACCTTAGGAAGCAATGCTCCCCATTGCATTGATTTCCTCCATGAGATGAGGGAACTTCTGCTACACTTGGTCCCTGGTGAGCCAATTGCCCTAGTGAAGGAGTTGTCCTGCTTTGACAACTCGATACAGTTGGATATTCTACTGGTGAGTGTGCTTGATTTGTGTGCCCATGATCCAATCAGTTGCAGCTTGTTCCATGCAAGCTAGATTTAACTCTGTGGGTGTGAGTTGTTATGCAATGTCACACATGTCTAGTAATGGTGGAAAGTATGGCCGAAGGCAGTTGACATTGAACACCAAGGAATGGGAGAATGCTGAGCTCAAATGCATTGTCTCCCACAACCTTGGTAATGGTGTAAGGGCCATATTGGAGTGGTCTGAGTTTTCGATAGGCTCCGGTAAGGCGTTCCTTTTTCAAATGCAACCAGACTTTGTCACCCACCTTAAACTTGTGTGGCACCCGATGTTGATCATGTCGTTGCTTGTACTTAGCATTTGATTTCTATAGAATGTCATGGACCTGCTGGCGAATATGTTGGATGTGTTCAATGAAGCTATTTGCCTTATCTGTTTTAGACTGGACATGAGCAGAATCTACGTGAGTAGCTACAAATGGCATGGCCACATCGATGGGACACAATGGCTGGAATCCAAAGCCCACTTGAAAGGGGCTGTGGCCAGTCGAGTTGTGGAGAGCCCGGTTGTAGCTGTGCTGAACATAGGGGAGGCTCTTGTCCCATGTGCATGGATGCTTTGAGTTGTACATGCGCAGAATGTGTACGCTCATCCTATTGACAACCTCTGTCTGGCCATCAGTTTGAGGATGGAAGGCTATGGAGTTAGTGAGTTTGGTGTCGAGCTTCGACCAGAGACTGGACCAAAATGTACTGAGGAACCTGCTGTCCGATCTGAGATGATAGACTGTGGGATCCCAAAGTGTACCCACACTCGTTCAAAGAGGAGTTTAGCAGTGGCTTTTACTGTGATATTCTTCTTATAGGCCGCCATAATGGCCATCTTTGAGAACCTGTCGACGACCACAAAAACACAGTCATTTCCATGCTTAGTGGAAGGAAGGCTTGACATGTAATCCATGGATATGGATTCCGAAGGCCAATTGGGGTAGGTAGCGGGGTATAGAGGCCTTGCTTCTTGATGGTCAATTTGGCAATGGCACAGGAAGTGCATGATCTGATGTACTTCCCGACATCCAGTCGAAGATTCGGCCAATAGAAATACTTCTACATTACTGCCACCATTTTTTCGACCCCAAAATGCCCAACAACTAGATTGTACTGTGCTTCCCAAATCATCTTGGCACACTCGCTTGAAGGAACACAAAGGTGACCTCGGTGGCATAACAGGCCATCTTGGAGGTGGAAATCAGGAACATGCTGACCCTCCAAGAGGTTCTGGTATGTGTGGCCAAATTCTGTTTTGCTTTTGTAGAGAAGTGGCCAATCAGAAGTCTTGTGCCCACAAGAGTTGAGCACGGTGGTTAATGCCATGATCAATGGTCGACTGAGGCAATCTACAACATTATTAGTGTTTCCCTTCTTATACTTGATATTCAAATGGAACTGTTGTAGGTCTGTGGACCACTTCTGATGGTGATCATTCTGCAATTTCCCTTGGGTCTGTATGAACTGCAGTGGTCAGTGGTCTGTGTCGATGACCATTTCCTTCCCCAAAATGTAATGCTTCCATTGTCGGCAGGCCTGAACAATGGAATACATCTCTTTATCATAAGTGGGATACTTCCGAACTATGTCTAAAAGTGTTTCACTGTGATATGCCACTGGATGCTCGTGTTGAGTAAGGACTGCCCCAATAGCATAGTCAGAGGCATCTGTCTCGACCTTAAATGGTTGTTGTAAATCTGGTAACGCGAGCACTGGTGCTATGCAGAGGCGATCTTTCAAATCTATGAATGCCTTCTGTTGAGATTCAGAAAAAAAGAATTTTTCCTTCGCTCCTTTGTTGGTGACTTGACTCAAAGGCCAAGTGATATGAGAAAACCCCAACATGAACCTACGGTAGAAGTTGGCAAGACCTAGAAAGTTGTGGAGCTCTGTCAGAGTGGTTGGAGATGGCCAATCCCGAATGACTTGGATCTTGCCTGGATCCACATGCACCCCCTGTTCATCAATAATGTATCCCAAATACTAAACCTAGGTCATGCCAAAAGTGCATTTCTCCAAATTGGCACATAGTTTATGTTGCCGCTGTGTTTGGAGAACCTGTCAGATGTGGTGGAGGTGATCTTCCCAACTCTGGTTGAAGATCAAAATGTCATCCAAGTATACCACTACAAATAAGTTGGTGAATGGTTGCAAGGTGTCATCCATTAGCCTCATGAAGGTTGAAATAGCATTCATCAACCCGAAAGGCATAACCAACCATTCGAAAAGTCCCTCCTTGGCTTTGAAGGCAGTCTTCCACACATCAGAGGGTTTGATTGGTACCTGGTGATATCCTGACTTCAGATCGATCTTGCTGAAATATTTTTCCCCCTTTAGTTGGTCCAGGAGGTCATCAATCCATGGGATCGGGTACTTATTATGGACAGAGATCTTTTTCAACACCCGATAGTCAATACGGACGGATGTGGCCTTTCTGCAGCAGCTCTTGAATCTGCCTCTTGATTTCATCTTTCTCTAGAATGGAGCACCGATAAATTGGTCCATTGGGTAGTGGTGCACCTGGGGTCAGATTGATGGAGTGCTTGACCTGATAGTGCAAATGAAACACTACAGGGGAGGTGAATATGTCCTCATACTCCTCCATGACCTTGTCCATCTGTAGTTGTCGTGCAGAGGGGCCCTGTCTGGAGGTTGTAGCCATCGTCTTCTTCTTTCCTTGAGGGTGTATCATCAAGAAATTTTTTTTTCCAGTTTTCGAAATGAGCTTACTGCATTGTTTGCAGTAATCAAAGACATGGCAGTAGCCAGTGCTACCTCTGGTATCCTGTACAATTGATTTCCCAATGTAATAATAATAGCACGGGGCCTTGATTCATACACAGCATGTTGCTTCCACAAGTATGGTTGTCCTAATAATACATCCCAAACTTCAAGGGGAGCAATGTCACACAATACCTCATCTATGAAGGGCTTGATGTTGTATGGAAGGCGACACTATTGGCTCACGCGAAGATCTCGTCCTTGGTGCATCCACCCAATGGTGTATGGTTGTGGATGTGCTATGGTCGGTAAGCCCAACCGCTTGACCACCTCTGCCAAAATGAGGTTCTTTTGGCTCCCGCTATCAACAATGAACTATAGCAGGGAGCCCCTTACCCACATCTGGGAGTGGAAGAGACACTCCTCCTCCTCTAGATCTTCAGGTTCATTTTTCTGGATCTTGGTAGTAGCAACAATGGCGTTGGGATCTGCATAAATGATCTGCTTCCCTTTGTCATTCCCCTTGTCGGGTTCTGACTCAGAGTTGGAACATGCATCTGGTTCTGAAACCTTTAGCTCAGCCACCATTGACTTCTTGGCCCGACACTCACTTGTGTTGTGAGTGGAGCTCTTATGGAACTCACACCATTTTCCTGTGTCCTTTTTCGGCTTTGCGGTAGTGTTCTTTGCTTGTAGCTTTGGCGGGTTGTCTTGGGCTGCCCCGCCTTGGCTTTGTCCTTTGTTTTGTGGTTTAGGGACACATTTCCCTTGCTTTGGATTCACAGATCCAAAGTCTCGCTTCTTTTGTTTAATCTTCTGCTCGATCTTGATGGCATATCGGTATGCTATGACGAGCGAGGAGATGTTCATGAATTCCATTTCTTCCTGGATGTACTTGTGTAGGTAGCCACGGTATTTGAATATCAAATGCTACTCCGAATCCTTGATACCCAAATTCGTGCGAAGGGTATGGAAAATATTGGTGAACTCTGGCACATCCTGATCCCTTCCCTGCCGCAGCGTGGTCCACTTTATGTATTCATCCTCATAGCTTCCAACAGGGTAGTATTGCTCCTTAATGGCATCTCGGAATGAATCCAGGTGGGTGCGGCTGAAAATAGCGAGCCTGTACTTTCATCCTTCTGCTCGCAGTAGGTTTCCCACCAGTCCTTGATGTGGGGGTCTGCTTTGAGAAGAGCGAAAATAATCTTTTTCTATCTCAAAAATTCATGAACAGAAAAATAACCCTCTAGCAGATTTAACCATTTATCTACGGCATCTGCGTCTATCTGACCCTCGAATATGGGGATTTCAAAATTAACTTGTACCTTAAAGGGTGTGGCGTTTCCAGAGTAGCTGCTGGAAGTCGATGCATCACTTTTGGGTAGCCGCTGAAGGATTTGGGCAAAGCTGTCCATCATCGCGTTCCGTTGTCACTCGAGGGCTTCTTCGAGCAAGATTTTGATAGGATCTCCTGCTCCCTCGTCTTTCTTCTAATCCACCATGGGAGGCCGTCGGGATTTGCGAGGCTGGTCTTGCAAAGGTTCGACCAGCTCAAGCCCTAACTCCTTATATCCCGACCTCATTGGGGACATGCAAAGAAAAACAGAGAAAAGGTAGACCACTTTGATACCACTGATCCAGACTTAAACAGGAATGCAACAAATTACAGAGATAATTATATACACAAAGATGCAGTGGAAATAATACTTCATTTCATTAATGGAAAATACTGAAATATGCTTACAACCAGAAATGGAAATAAACCAGCTAGGGCGACGGTAGCTTATCTCTGAGAAGAGATGTGTGGCTACATGCCTCTGAACTGTGTTGCAATGAGGCTCGAAGGCCTATTTATTGTTGAGAAATAATGGAAAACCCCTCACATTCCAAAACCTAACCCTAGAAGATGAAACGCCAAATTGTGGGCCCCGTTTTTGGGTAAGTTGGTACATCAACTTCCCAGGGTCGCAAATTGGTCGTATTATCTCTGCTTGACGCGCATGATAGCCCGTTGGAAATATCTCTCCGAGGACTACGACGGAAAACATGATTTTTTAATGGATAATTTTTTGGTAGTAGATTTCCCAAAAAATGTCATTTAGGGCCTCAAAACGGCTCCGGAAATTTACGACCCGAAAAACTGCTAAAAATAGTAAACTGTGCTATAATTAAGCAAACTGAAAAACACTGAAAGAAGCACTAGAGGGGATCCAAGTGGAATTAGTGGGTGGCCACCAATATCCACCTGGATCAGAAAGTTTTCTGGAGAAGATGTACTTCACATTTGTTTGATCCACCTTGGGTCAATGATCAAGGCAGAGAAGTTCAAACTACGTTCTATGACCATTTCAACAGGAGTTCTACAGGAAGGCAAGGAGGAAGATAGTTCTTCCGAAGAGGACTAGCCTATCTTGGAAGGGAAGTGGTTAGAGACTTTGGTTCAGAGGCACTATGCAAGGCAAGTGTGTGGAGGCTGAAAGAAGAGGGTGTTGTTACTCTCATTTATTGTTCAGATCAGTATATCAGTCTTTTGGAGACCAAAAGTTCTTCTAGTGGGAAGGTGTGATCCAAAATGGATTTTGGATAGACACCTAAGTCTAAGTGTTCCTCGTAGAGGAAAATGAAATTCCAAGGAAGTTCTTGGAAATAGCCCCATGGCAGAGATCTGTTCATTCTAAATCTACTGCAACTTGAATGGGCAAAAATGGACTTGGGCTGTAAAAGTTATTGCTAAAAGAAGTTGCCCTTTGTTCTTTGGAAAAAGAGGAAAAATCCCCTAAAAGTGGCAAAAAACCCTTATAAAGGGAAATTGCATTAGAGAAGCCTCTAAGAGGTGGACTTAAGCGGAAAGGGAAGAGACCTCCGATCTCCAATCTCCAACATATCGGGTTGGAGATAGGCCTATGTTTGATGGTGGGACCCGAGGCAATGCGATTGTGATTGCCGATATCGACGAATCATAGTCGACAATGCCACGAGGCAATGACCGGCACCCTGGGCCGATGCAATGTGCGATCGCTGATATTGGCAGATCAACATCGGTGATGGCATGAGACAAGGGACAGACCCCCAGGCCAATGTCAAGAAAGTGTTGGTGAAGCTTCTTCCTCTTTTGAAAAGGATGACATTTTGGTGAACAGTTGTACAGATCAGTAGGTTGAAGAATTCCATATGGCTGAAAGTGATGAAAGAAAAAGTGGCATTTCAGATCTGTCTATAGAAGAAGACAACATGCAGGGAAGTCCAGTTCTACTTTCAGAATGTGATAACGTTAATTCAACCTTTTCAGATCCAGATTCAGATTATGGTGACCAAGAAAACCTTGTACTGGGTTCCATGAAAGAGAATTCTATTTTTAAAATCACCTGGAATGAAGAAAACAGAGTTTTGAATCCAAATGTTCTCATGTCATCAGAGAAAAGCCTTCATAAAAAGGTAGTCCAGTCAACTCATGAACAACAAGATGAGAATTTTGTTCAAGTAAGTGAAAAATATCCGGGTGAATTTATGGTAGATGATATAGATGATTTTGCTGGGTTTCAAGAATCATTTGAAGTTTCTTTTCTTATGATTGATGGATGCAAAGACAATCTGCCTATCATATCATATGAAGATGATCTACAATGTATTCAGACTTTAGCAGACCAGACCATTCAGGATTCCATTTCAGATTCTTCTTCCTATGTTTCATGTTTTGAAATGTTCTTTGAAGAGGAAATCTGCTCATTTACTTATTCAGAATTGTTTGAAGACCAAGAACCTACTCTTATTTATGAAAAGAGACAAGCATCACAAGAAAAAAACACTTTATTTCTTCAGCAGGAGGAAAGACCTTATGTTCTTCATGATCCAATGGCAGATTTGTTGTAGACAACAGTGAAGGTCATTATTGCAGTATTCAGTGATGAAGCAGATCATGGTCAATTATGTTTTTGGAGGCCCAGTTACCAGTATCTGTTGTTGACCAAAAGATCTGATCAGGAGAATCAATCAAGGAGGCATCTACTTGATTGGTTACATTGGAAGACACATTACACATGATTTTACATATTGCATTAGTACGCAGGTGGTTGTCATCATGATTTGAAACCCTCGAATCTTGATGGACTATTGCCATTGAAACAAGTTTTGTAAGTTCTTGTTTTAGTTAAGTCAGTCATGAGTCATTTCCTTTTACATTGAGTCAGTTTTTCAGTCATGTTGGTTCCATAATTAAGTCAGTCTGAGTCAAGTTTCAGTCAATAAATGAGTCAGAGTCTTGTGTGGTTTCTCGAAATAATGACTCCATAGCCCAATGGACGAAGGCACTGTCTACTCACCCAAAGATTTGCAGTTCTTGGCACCTCCAAGGAGCTGGCGCTACCATCCCCCATTGGAGCCAATGTTAGTGTCAGTCTTTGCAGCCTTCCTCCATTGATCAAACATGCTCTTACAAAGTGATTTTAAGGTGTCAAGGTCAAATTTTGTCATTTCAGTGAGTCTTCAAGCAAAATTTGGTCATTAGGCATTAGGTCTAGGGTTTGATTTTACCCTTGTCAGAGTTTTCCAAATGACGTTCCATGTCACCATTCAACTGAGTGTACCATCATTCAAATGGTTTTCATCATCATGTCAAGTTCCACTGGGTCATTTTACACCTTGTTCATGGCCTTAATTTCACCTATGCAAGGTTACTTTCCCTCTCCTAGGGTTTTGAAGCTAATTTCTCTTGGATGGTCAAATCATCGAAAAAAATTGTATCCTGATGTTCATACACCTTCCCCTATCCATAATGTACCTTATTAAACACTTCCCACCACTAAAATCCCGCAAATTCATCATTTTCGCACAAACCCTATTTTTTTGCTACAACTTGGCAATTTTCTAGGCTAGTCCTGTGTTTTTCCTTTTTGGACCCCTTCCCCTAACTCAATTTCTAATATTCCTCCTTCCCCTACTTTCTAACATCCATCCCCACTTCCCAAATTTTTCTCAAGAATTTAGAAGCCCCCTATCCCCTTCATTTCGCTTCATTTCGGCAAATCCCTTGTCCCACACATCGGGATAGGTTTCACTCAAATGATGTTTGTGAGCAATAAAAGATGTATTTGGGAAAAATGAGAGCTCTTTTTGTCCAAAACAGACCAAGGAAGAAAAACCTCCTTCACTTTTTACACAGGTGTCATGGCTTTAGAGAATATTCAAAAATACAATCGCCTTGGGAGAATTGATACACCTCTGAAGTGACCTTGGGAAAATCAAGTTTTCTCCTAGATTGGCTGGCCAAATGACTTGCATGATGAGTCATATGATAGCTATACATACATAGCGTTCCAATGAGATATCATGAGCTCAATATGGAGTTGAGGAAGTCATTCACAAGTTGACTGCAACAACACTCGGCCATGAGGCAGCCTCATCTGGCACATTTTGACCAGTCTTGGGAGATTTAATTTTTGACAGGGTAAATTAACTCCAAATTGGAAAATTCTAGCTTGGTTGGAAAATATACTCAAATACCTTTCCAACAAGCTATCCATCACCCAAGTTGGACACAGGGAAGGCCTCCAAAAGGCTCCTGCAAAAAGGTATGGCGCATATAGCTTTGGGCACGACGCTTAGGATTGGGAGGTCAAAATCACAAAAAGTTTACATTTTTGGATTCAGCTTGAAACATCATGACTGATGGTACATTACCAAGAAATTTGGAGCATTTTTGTGGCATTTTTGGTCACTTGACAAATTTTTGGGCACAAAACGGGGATTTTCTCCCTGTGCGCCGCGCCACTGGCTCGACGCTTAGGATTGGGGGCTCCAAATGACAAATGGCTTGCATTTTTGGATTCCACATCCAAAATCACGACTACTGGTGCATGGAAAAGAAATTTGGGCATGATTTGAGTCTCCAGGAGGTCAAAAACACTCAAAAAATGACCTCTCTGCCGCTATTTTGACACACAGGAAGCAGTCTTGGGAGAATGAAGATTTGGAGGGGCAAATAAGCACCAAATTCAGAAATTCCACTTGGGCTGGAAAGTAGACAGGCCAGGATTTCCAACAAGCACACTTGCACACAATTTGGACTCCTACAGGTACCTAAAAACAAACTCCAGAGTGGCGTGGTGCATATAGAAAAAAAAAGGCCAAAACTCTTCTGCTTCTCGACATTTCAATTCGCGACTTTCTCCAAAGTGGGCCCGCTCATATACACTTCACTTTTTTGGAACCTAAGGCAAAATTTAAATTATTTTCACTCCAATTTGGCTTCTATCCAAGTGGCAAAGGAAGGCGAGCAGTCACCCAAGCCATTTGTCATTTTTGTAACGCTCCACCTGTAACTAATGGTTGGCTTTCCATCTCCATTTTGTAATGATTTGAGAAACTCCCCAACTCTTGGACGTTCTATTTCCTCATGGCATAGTCTATTTGTTGTATGCAAACCATTTGCAAATGGTGGGTTGTCTTGTAATTTCTGGGAGACTGTGGGAAAGAAACTTTGTTTCTTCATTGTATATTTTGTCAGAGGATTAATGAAAGGCAGCGGCTCTGTTTCACGAGATTCATGTGGTTGTGAGTGTAGAAAATGTGTCTCTTATGTTTCATATGTATTTTGTTATGTTTCACGGTTCATTTCATATTCATTTCTAGTGAAATTTTCTAAGTTAGATAAGGTAGAATTCATTTATATTTCTTTGCCTGTGGGAAAATTTCATGTTCAGTGTTCTTCTTCTGTTGAAAAGGATTCATGTACTTATGCCCTTTTCACCCTCCTAAGCAATTTCTCCATTCCACGATATTTCAAACTAGATTGCTAGACTTTCCGCCTGTCTTGCCTCATGAAGTAATCTGTGCCTTTGTATTAAATTCTCTGCTCATTTCTGTCCATTGGTCCCTGATGAATTCACTTTTTTCTTTAATGACAATTCTTGTAAACTCATTGTCATCATGCTTACCTAGGTCAACCAACTCAAACTACTACTTTGTCTCATGGAGGTCTTCCTCCTCTTGCTGAATATTTGTCTTTGTCATCTTTTCCTTGCCCTTTTGTACTTTCTTTACTGATGAAGAAGGCAAGGTACCTCCCACAATTTATGGGTAAAACACCTACCTGTGGCCTCTTTTATATGTGTGTAAAAATGGCCAAATCAACCTCTTTGGGCTTGATGCCCTCAAGCTATTCAATCTGTTCCAGCTCTCTTTTTTCATCTCTATTAGGTGAATGGATATGCCCATGAAATAGTGATGATGGAGGTGATGATGAGCGTGACTGATTATACGGGGATGAATGATCTATGGGCTGAGATGGAGGAATGGAGGTGGAAGGGTGAGATGATAAAGGGATACTTTGGGCAATGTACGCCATCTTATCAATGCTCCAGAAGAGATAATATGGTATGTTGAGCACCTTAACCCTTCGTCATGGGAACATATCTATCCAGGAGGTAAGAGAAAGGAAGAAACCTTTTTCTATAATTTATGTATCTAGGTTTAATGTAGAGTTCATAGTAATTCTCCTCCAAATCAACTTGTTTAAACCATTTCTCCCCAGCATTTTGGATTTCAGTGGTAGCTGATATGATGGCAATAGATACATTGAAAATGACACCAGCAAGGGTTACCTGGTTGTTATGGAGATTGGAGATGAACAATCTACTCAGCATAGGATGATATTGGACCTTTTGTACTTTCTCACAGAATTCAAAACATCCTAGATGTTTGAAAGATGTCATAGTCATGGGAGATGCCATGAGTTCATTAGTATTTCTTTGTTCAAATCTAAGGATTCTCCCTCCTTTGTTTGACTTCCTCCCCTTTCTTTCCTCTTCGATAGAACTTTTGTTTTCTTCTTCTAACATAGTTTTTTGATTTTAAAACCCTAGGGAGATGTAATGATAGTGGAATGTAGGTGTAGGGAGTTAGGAATGGTGCGAGGAAATCCAGGGAGATGAGGGAAGGGGTTTTTGGCTTAAGAAAAGTAACAGGGAGTGGGAATGTAAAGGGATTTGCGATTGGGAATTTTATTACAGGTTAGGGGTTTTGGGAGCCTAGGTAAATAGAACACCTAGGTTTTAGGGTTTTGGGACTAGAAGACTATGGGAGATAGTGAAATGATACGAGGGTTGTGAAAGGGTTTAACAGGGGAATGGGAAAGAATAGAAGTATTAGGGTGTGAAATTAGAGGTGTGGGAATGAAGCTAGGGGTTTTAGGATTGAAGACTTCAAATGTCATTCAAGAGACTTAACCATGGAGTTGTGGGATGTGAAATGAAATGAGGGTATACTTTAGGGCTAATTACTTACTGGAGGAATAGAACAATTGAATTGAAGCTACAGAGGCAATGTCAATTTCTTTTAGAGGATGGAGATCAACCCTAGTCAAATGCGCACCGCTCAACTGAAACACACCCTTTCATTTTTCAAACATGTAACATATAGTAGAAATGCGTTCTCCTAGTCAAACACGTAGCGTGACACTGAAATGTGCAGCGTAATGCATAAACGCGCAGCAGAAACTCTATTTTGTTGGTTTTATCTGTCAAGCTTGAAAATTTCTCCTTTGTTGATGTTGTTCGACCATGACAAGAGAGAACGAGGGGAAATGGATGTCTTGAAGGATTTAAATACTTGATAGCATTTGATTTTGTTGATTTAAAACCCATTTGCTAATGTTTTGAAAGTGCTTTTGAAACATTCCACTAATACCATTTTACCTTTTGCTTTTGCTTTATAGATTGATCAATTGCTAGAGTAGGCAGTTTTTGTTTTGACATTTAATGTCCATTTGGCATGTGGAATTGAGCTGACAGCTTTGGGAAAATTTACTTATTACATATAATGACATAAACTTACATAAATATTAAAAAATATAAATACATCTTTGTTTTTGGAATAAAATTACAATTTGGGATGAAACTCATACTTGAAATCAAAGTTAGAACTTTGGAAAGCATCTTCACATGTTTTCAAATCCTCTTTAAATGAAAAAAGGATATTATTGGTGTTCACTCTCATACTTTTGTTGCCCTTTTGTATTGAAATGATGTTTTATTGGACCTTGAAAAAATGAAACCTGGAGACCTGATTGTCACGCGGAATGAGTCGATCTTGCGGACAAGATAGACCTTCCTAGAATCTAACGAAGACCTAATGACAAACAAACCAACTAGACACTATCTTTCTCTAAATGCACTTTATAAATAATGGCAAACAAATGTGTTTAAGGCCTACCTTATGTCCAACGCAAGTTTGGAGATGCCTTCGCTTCTTTGATCCAAGTAAGTTCCTTTGTCGCAAACCTGCAAGCACAAACAAGGCAAACGATTAAATAGCACCTGAATATCCAATATTATAAAACATATTTAACATGAATGTCAACGAGTCCATGAAGCAGATAACATGAGATACTTGTTGAGAAAAATGAGCTTGATTGTATTAATTCAAAAGGAGAAGAACCTTACAACCTTTGCCTTGACGCTGTACAAGCTCCTCCCAGGGTCCAACAAGAAGTCTCCTCTACTTTTACAAACTTCACTCACTCCCTAATGAAGCCGAAAAGGTATGTGATCTCTCCTCTTAAGCTCAAATAGGAAGTCTTGATTTCACTAGCATTTACCCTCAAAAGTTCAGCTTCTAACCTCTCTGGCCACTGACCCAATGCCTCAATTTATAGTGCAATGGAGATCAGTTACCAGCTCCTCCTTCAAAGGGATAGAGTCCTCCTTCAAAGGGATAGCTCCTCTCAACAAGGGATTAGTTCCTCCTATGATGGGATGCATGAACCACTTGGAGCGAACAATCCACGTAACAAATGCTTCTAGAAAACTCTAGAATTAACCCAAGATGAGTTTTTAAAGATAAAGATTGCGCCTTTTGACTTTTACAGGGGTACACACCCTCCCCTTTACATACAGAGCGTATAAGTACGCAGATATCCTGAACAGAAGATGCGGGCCTGCAGGCAAAAGTGAGAGAAAGTGCGGAACCAGAGTTACATTGCTTTTCTGATGTCTTTCTCTCATTTCCAAAGCTTGTTTTGAAGAGCTGAGGTCTGAGACTTGCTTAGGAAGCTGGTATAGGTGGTGATAGACCACACGGACTGCAAATAATCAAGGTGACGATATTTTTGTGTAACAGATTGCCCCCTAAAGTGCGAAGTCTGTAGTATATGAGGATTTTTTCATTTATCATATAGGAAGAGTGAAGTGCTTTATCATTTCGAGGATCATCTTGCGGAGAGCCCGGTTGGAACCTGTAAAAACATTCAATGCAAAATATATATATGAGATCATATCATCGCTGAGGTAGGCATTCCCATACTCAGATAAAAACTGACTAAGAGACTGAAAACTGACTAGAAGACTAACTACTGCTCTGATATAGGAATGATCTCGTAACTCATCATAAGTACAGACACATGTGGACACAGTATGGACGCAACCATCTGTTTATGAATAGTCCATAATATAATGAATACAAAATTCCTCGCAACCTGGATGGTGGAAACTAGATCCAGGGTCTTCATTTCTACGTCCCGAAACAGTACGATTCTATCCATGCGATTGAATGTGTCGAAGTCGAACATGGTAGAAACCGCTTGATTACCAGTCAATGATGTAAACGGTTAACAAGCATGAGAGAAACCACCAATAATGACAATGGCTCTCAAAGTACTCAGCACAATCCATGAAATGTGATAAGATGTGTTGATGTCGAACATGTCACGAAATCCTTTGATCAAAATTCAATGATGTAAACTGTCGTCAAAGGCGAGAAACCTGCCATTGAGGCATGCAGATCTCAAGGTACTGACGATTCCTAGATCATCTTTCTAGATAATGAGTTGAAGTCGATAGAAAGCGATCCATCGTAAGCAAGCCCACAACACGAAATCATAGATCAAGTTGAAGAAATTTAGTTGCAAAGACTGACTCAGGGATGGTCAAGATGGATGACAGACATTTTGCAGATGAATGGCTTATTTGCACTGAGCTCTTGAACACATAACGACACGACAAATGGTTTGGTGATGTTTGACCCAAAGCTAATACCCAGAAACCAGTTGAAGACTTTCAATAAGGTTTGATCAACTGTTAGGTAAAGGATTTCCGAACCCAGGTGAGTGAAAGTGTTGTGTTCAAAAATGGTTATAAAGTATGACAAACAGACTCACTTTTCTCTCTTTTCCCCAACCATTTCTGGCAAGTACCTCTTTATTTTTTACAAGCTTGAGGAGGATAACATATGCTTGATTTTAAGCTCACCCTTCAGGTGAGTCCAACTTAGTTTAAATTCAAACCCTAAGAAGGAGTGGTCCTTCCTGTTTGTAATA
Source organism: Pinus taeda (assembly GCA_000404065.3). Classification (NCBI taxonomy): domain Eukaryota; kingdom Viridiplantae; phylum Streptophyta; class Pinopsida; order Pinales; family Pinaceae; genus Pinus; species Pinus taeda. Next base: position 53,068 of record APFE031451371.1, read on the forward strand.
GAACAAGTCCTTTACTGTCGAATTTTAACGAGTCCAGTATAGGAGAAACTCGGCGTTTTTCATTTTTAGAGACTCCGAAAAAACTTAAGAAGACTCCAGGGTTTGACTTTTTCATAAATTTGTGTCTCCCAAGCCCGAAAAAGTATAAAATAATACTTGAGAGAACAACTTGATATTTTACGACCAAGGAGTACTTTTCGTTATTAGTGTCTTTGATCCGAAAAAGTAAAAAAGCGACCAAGGACACGTCGTTTTATAACCAATATCGAATTTGAAACGATAAAAATCCGGTGATCTTTTTATGTTTTTACGGTCGAAAAAGAGCTGTAAATTGACCGTCTTTTAATTCTGTTTTAACGAGTTTAAAAGAGAAACTCGGCAATCTTTTCATGTTTTAGGAGTCAGAAAAGGGCTTAAAAGGTGATTCTGGTTGAAAATGATCGATTTCGCCTGAATAATCCTGTTATCTTGCACAAAAACACAAACATTACTCATACCTACTTGAAAGAGATAAAAATATCGCAAAAATACCTTTTTAAAGTGAAACATAAACAAATTTGCATTTATTTACCCAAAAAACTTATAAAAAGGGGCTTTTACCATTCATTTTAACCATCTGTGATTTGGGTGAGAAAATAGTGCTTTTGCTCTGAAAACTTCCCGTGAAGATTGTGGAAAATCCAACCGTCAGAATCAAATGTTGTCTTCTCCAGGTAATCCACATCATCCTTCTCTTCATTTTTAACCGTTTAATTTTTTAATTTAGTCCCTCATTTCATTTTTTAGGAGGGTTTTTAGGCAAAAAACCCACGCTCGAGGTACGCAGGCTCACCACTGCGAACCTGCGGACCCCGAATTTTTCTCCATTGGGAAAAAGCTCGGGGTCCGCACCTTCCATGTGGACAAAGTGCGGTCCCATGCACTGTGTCGAACATGAAGGCTGCGGGCGCCGCCGCGAGGGTTTTTAACCCAAAAATTCTCAAAAATGGACCAAAGAAAAATTATTCTAGCTTTCTAAATGATCTTTTTGCTTGATGTAGGTGGTACACCATGCTAGATTGGCGCGAACGAGAGCATGAGGATGTGGATGCTGTCACATGGAATCATCAACCTTCACTTGATGCTTTGAGGGCTTGCAGTTTATACAAATATTGGGCCATTCCTAGCATGAGGGCTCAGGTGGATTTCTTGTAGTGGATGGTTGACAGATGGAGCGTCCAGGACTAGTGTTTCTTTATTGGTAGCCACCAGCTCGAGATTGAGCTGGCGGATATATATTTCTTGACTGGTTTGCCTAAGAGAGGCGTTGACTTGACTTTGTTTGGGACTAGGGCAGGTGGTCAGTTTGTCGATAGCCTCCAGTTAGAGTACTGCAACCGCCAGACTAGAGACAAAGGGATAGACATAAAGACCATATCCCGTCCTGAGCTCATGGTGATTGCATTCACTGTTACTAGACTGTGCGGAGCTGCCGCATTACATGTTGCCACTGGATCCCAAATGCGTATGGCAGTTGATTGCTTTCAGGGCACCATCTTCAACTGGTGCAATGCTGTTTTGGCTAATGTGAAGGGCCAATTGACCAGGGCCAAGAATGGACGACTGAAGACTTTTGGTTATGGAGCTTTAGTCATGAGCTTTGGCCTGGAGAGGATTCCCATGCTTATCCTGCAACACCTTACAGTTGGAGTTGGGCTTCCCCGAGAGCCCAAACGGATGCGATGGGTCACAGTCATGGCCTGTCATCCTGACGAGGGGACCGAGGTCGTCTGATTCAAACCTGAGTATTTCCAATGGTTGGAAAACCAGGTTTTTTCTATCCAGGATTTCCCTTATGCTGGGGTTGATTTTCATGGAGACCCAGACATGGCTCTTCCTCCAGGAGAGCAGTGGGATGACTCAAGTAATCATTTTCAACACTTTCCTAATGTTATTTATTTTTATTTTTTTTATATCGTCTCAAAACTGATAGTAATAATTTTAAAATGCATATGTGGGCCCACAGCGACCAGCCGCTCTCCAGCCTTTCGAGAGAAAACAACCAGTTGCACCGGCTCCAGCCCCACAGGACGAATCAGCAGAGACCTTGGCCGAGTTGGAGAGTCACCTAGAGCGCCTGACAGGGGACATCCTCGAGACCAGCATAGACGACATCCTTCGTCGACTTCAGTGCTATGTGATTGGAGTCCCCGGACCTTTTAGGAGGTTCCTTTGTAAGGTGGCCCGTGTAGTGGTTTCGTATCGAGATCACCACCAGTGATGGGATGATCGCTTATGTAGTCACACATGACATTTTTCTTTTTGTAGCTATCATTTTTGCCGATCATAAGGTGTTTTTCAACCTATGATTGAGGACGATGTATTTTTGACACACTCCTATATATATGATATCATTACTACTAGCTTGTCTTGTTAAACATGTTTATGGAATGTTTTTAAATTTACTTGTATGATTATCGCACATGTCTACTTAACATTTGAGAAGCAATTGCATCTGCTAATGTATTCAAATATCTTGGAATATGCTGATATTCAATATAGTCAAATTCACGTTCCAAGAGACGCACTCTCAAAAATAATCTTAATAAAAATGGATTTCTAATGGCGTATACTCTATTAAGTTGTAATAGAACGAGTTCAGAATCTAACCTCACTATCAAACTCCGAATCCCAAATGAAATAGATTCAGATAATAACTCCACCACTGCACTATACTCAGCAATGTTGTCCGTTGTTTGACCGAGGCTTACCCCATGCATAGATACTAACTCGTAAGAGGGCGAATAGATAACCCAAGCTGTGGAAGAAATATTCCGTGTACTACGACAAGTGCCATCAGTGAAACCAATATATGTTTGGAGATGCGTCGACATCTGCGACATCAAACGTAAAACCAAGATAAGTAGGAATAACAACGGAAAACTCAATCTCTAAGATAAGCACACTTTAATCTAAAACACACCAGCTAGAAGGAAAAACTAACCTAACTAAAAAATCTCCACACTCGTTTTAAGAATAATATCTCTTCAGGTAAATACCATTTCTGGGTTTACCTAAAGAGACCCCGTCAAAGTCTACCAATTCATAGGCCCCTTTCGCTAGCTTTTGCTTGACAACAAAGGGACAATGCCACATAGGCATGAATTTTCCAGCACCCAATTTATCATTTGCTTGATCGTACAAAAGGACTAGATCTCCTTCCGAAAAATTTCGAGTGGTTACATTTCGATCATACTGAGCCTTAATACGTTTGGCATGAGATTCGATCGC
>APFE031451379.1:32122-70845 GCA_000404065.3 Pinus taeda
GTTCAGGACCCGAAAAACTACTAAAAATAGTAAACTGTGCTATAATTAAGGAAACTGAAAATGTTGAGGTGGGGGTCCAGGTGGACTTGGCAGGTGGCCACCAATATCCACCTGGATCACTGTAGCACACCCGTAACAACCTGTTTTTCCCCTATTTCGACCTGTAATGCCAATGTAGTTTATTTTAGGAGTAGGTTGACCCCTGAGATTGGACTCCATGATCAAAGGTACTACCTAGGTCATTCCCTCCATTCCTTCTCCTTTACTGCAAGAGAAAATAGCATTAGTTTCTTCATTACAGATTTCGCAATTAAGACATTACTTAATCTGCAAGTTTGAGTTAGATAAATGATGCTTGAATTCTTGAGTTGTGAATTAGTAGAATAATCTTCTGCCTTCAAGTGAATTTGATATCTAGATGGTTAATTGCAATTATTATATCTTTCCTTTCTATAGCTAGCATAATTCTTGTGTTCTCTCATGGATTGATTAAGTAGTATTTACAAGTTGAAAGAATTTACAAGTTAGATTTGAGCAACATTTACTTTTTATGCACTAGGACTAGCTTTGAATCATGCTTTCAGTAGTTAATCTCCCCTAGTTTAGTAGAAGAATGGTCTTGGAGCCCTAATGATCAAATGACCAAGTTGAGGGTGGCATGAGTAGAATTCCATCTACTATGTATATAGAACTGTCAGCTCTAAGTTTGTACGAACCCCGAGTTGATAAATAGAGTTGAGGAGCCTCTGGGAGTTGCAGCACTCTTGGTGCAATACCAAGGCTCACCAAAATGCAACTTGTGACCTTTCACCTTACTTTTATCTTGTTTCCCATTATTTTCATAAATAAAATGCCAATAATTTCCTCTTGCCTTTCCAAAGCCTTTACCTTTACCAATTTCCCCTTAGCCATATTAAACCAAATGAACACCCACTACGATTTTTTTCCCAACATTCATCTTGGAATAAGTGTCCCATGACCATGGTCGTATTTTGCCTTTATTAATTTTATTACATGGATTTTTAACCCGAGGTTATTATAAACCCCTTCCCCTAGGGGGAACATCGTCCTTCGTGTTCAATGACACCTACAACCAGCAAGATTTTTGAAAAGAAAAACATACTTCCCATGGAGCTTTATAACTTAGCTCGATGCAATATTTATAATGATCAACCTGTTGAAAAGAAAATCAACATGACAACCATACTGCTTATTGGAGCTTTATAACACATCTCATGGTAGTATTTACATCCATATACGTATATACATTTACCAAAACTTCTTTGTCTCAATCAGAAAATAAGGAAGGATACATAGCCTGCATCTTATCATCCATCTCCCATGTAGCTTCATTGGGCCCAAATTGCTCCACTGCACTTTATCCTACTCAATTGCTCAATTCCGGAGCATGAGCATCTTTCTCTGTAGAATACACTAAGGTTTCATCTGGAATTCTCTTTTGGATCCACCTGCAATATAAACCAATCAATAACATGATCAACATCCTTTACGTATGTTTTAAGTAATGGAACATGGAAAACATCATGGACTTTCACTACCAGAGGTAGTGCAAGTCTATAAACCATTGGTCTAATCCTTTAAAGGATCTCGAAAGGCCTACAATGTTGAGGTGCTAACTTTGCACATGACCCAATCCTTAAGGAGCTATTCTTGGGCTTGATGTGCAAGTACACATGTTCCCCAACCTAAATCTCATAAAACAACTTGTGTTGATCTGCATAACTTTTCTACCTGTCCAGTGTTTCATTTATATTCTTCTTGATAGCCTGCATTTCTTGTTCCATCTCTGCCGACATGGTCAATCCTATCAGCACCATGTTCTCTAGATCACCCCAACTAATAGGAGTATTACAACTTCGCCCATACAATGCCTTAGACAGACTCATCCTCAGCAACTCATGATAGTAGTGACTGTCCAAGGAAAATTTTAAGGATGGAAAATTTTCTTGAAGTTTAAAAACATTGGCGAAGCTCACCAATTCCTAATATGCAAACTATAAAATGTGTATTGATATATTTGTAAAATTATTCAAATTTATAATGATTTTATATATAGTCTCTATATAATGTTGGCGATTTTTAAGGTAAAATAATTTTATATTCTAAAATTTTGGCGAATCATCTTTTATAAAAATTGGAAATTGGCGAATCTTTTTTGTGGAAAAATCATGGAAAATTAGCCCACTCTGTGAACATTAGCCCCAAAAATTTTCCATGGGTTGATACCCATTGTTGTAAGCAAACTCAACCAGTGGAAGATAATCCTCCCACGTCTGTTGTTGATGCATCACATACATCCTCAACATGTCCTCCAGTATCTTGTTGACCCTCTTTATCTGTCCATCTATATGTGGATGATAAGTTGCACTGAAGGCCAACTCTGTACCCAAACATGCAAACAACTCTTTCTAGAGTCTAGAAGTGAACTTAGCATATATGTCTGACATAATCTTCTTTAGAACACCATGCAGCCTCACTATCTCCCTGATGAATACTTGTGCTACATCACTTGCTTAATACGTAGACTTCACTAGAATGAAGCGTGCTACCTTTGTCAACCTGTCCACCACAACCAAGATGGAATCATGTTGTCTAGATGCCCTCAAAAAACCTGTAATTAAGTCCATGGAAATGACCTCCCATTTCTAATTTGGAATCAGAATCGGCTGTAGTAATCCACCTGGATGCTTACTCTCTACTTTTACTTGTTGATAATCCAAGCATCTAGCCACAAACTCTGCCTCTTCCTTCTTCAGATTCGGCCAGCGTTGTCAATGTCTTATGATATCCTAGGTGACCTGAATATCTTTTAGCATGAAATTCTCTCAAGATAATCTTCTTGAGCTCACTATTGTCTGACACATAGATCATGTCCCTAAATCTAACCAAATCATCTATTGTGAGACGATAGTCCACATCCTAATCACCGGTATCCTGTTGTAACTTGTGCCTAAGCTCCCTATACTTGTTTTCCTATTGTCCTACTTGTAAGATATCATCTTGTAGATTTGTCCCATAAGAACTCATAGTTGCTATATGATTCACGTGCACTCTTCTGCTAAGAGAATATACAACCCTGTTTTCCTTTCCCTTAATGTACTTGATCTTGAAATCAAACTCAGTGATTGTGGCCTACCATATGGCTTGCCTAGAATTCAGATTTAGTTGGTCAAACAAATATCTCAATCCACTGTGATCACTCATTAGTAAAAATCTCTTTCCAAGAAGATAGTGCCTCCACATCTTCAATGCATGAATGATCGTTGCCAATGCAATATCATGTGTAACATAATTCTACTCGTGCTCATTCAATTTCCCCGATTCATAACATACCACCTGGCCCTCCTACATTAAGACTCCACCAAGTCCTTTCTTGTAGACATCTATTCACACCACAAACTCTTTGTATGGATCTGTAAACTTGAGAACTGGAGCATTTGTCAACAACTACTTCAACTGCTCAAAACTTGCAGCACATTCCTCTATCCATTCAAATTTCTTCCATTTTCGCTACAATGATGTGAGAGGAGATGAAATCCATGAGAATTTCCTAATGAACCTCTTGTAGTAACCTGCTAATCCCATAAATGACCTTACCTCATCCACATTCCTAGGATTTTCCCATTCCATGATAGCTCTTATCTTTTATGGATCCACTACTATGCCTTCCCTGGAAACAACATGCCCCAAGTAATGTACCTTAGTTCGAAAGAAACTACATTTTCTAAGCTTGGCATACAACCGATTCTCTCTTATCACTATCAACATTGTTGCTAAGTGTTCGACATGATCTTTCTCATTCTTAAAATATATCAATATATCATCAATGAACACAATGAAAAACTTGTTCATATAAGGACGCAATACACTATTCATCAAGCACATAAAAGTAGTTGGAGAATTAGTCAAACCAAAAGGAACTACAACAAATTCATAATGCCCATACATGGTCTAGAAATCAGTCTTGTAAATATCCTCTTCTTTGATACGTACTTGATGGTATCCTAATCTCATATCAATCTTTTAGAACATTGCTCCTCCCTTCAACTGGTCAAACAGATCATCAATCCTTGCCAACAGATACCTACTCTTGATGGTTACCTTGTTCAACTGCCTATAGTTAATGCACAACCTAAGAGTACCATCATTATTCTTTATGAACAACATTGGTGCACCCCACACTTGACTTGATGTATCCCTTGTCAAGGATTTCGTTCAATTACAACTTCAACTGTACTAACTCTGGTGTGCTCATCCTATATGGTTCCTTTGATGTTGGTGTTGTCCCTGGTACCAACTCAATGAAAAATTCCACTTCCTTGTGAGGCGGAAACTCTGAAATCTCTACAGGGAATACATCTTGAAACTGTTGTAAAATTGGGTACTTGCTCAATACCTATGCATCATCAACATCCTTACCTTTATCGTTAGATATATCCACTACAAATAACACACACCCTTTTTTGCGAGTGTGCTTGGCCTGCATAGTTGTAACCATTCCGACTGATGTTTCCTTCTTCTTGCCTTGCAAGACCCTTTGTTCTCAATTGTCATCCAAGCATTCAATGACCTTGTTATAACAATCCACATTGGTCCTATCAGGATACAACCAGTCCATACCCAACAACATACCGTATGATCCCAGGGGAAGCACATTCAAATGTGTTAATGTAGGAATATCGTTCAACTCAAATGCACAATATCTTACTTAGTGATGAACTCTTTTCTTTGTACCTGTAACCAACTTCACTAACCAAGATTTTGCAAGCACTTATTTATTCAAACCACACTTATCCACCAAGTCATGATTAACATAACTATAATTAGATCTAGGGTTAATCAAAATAGATACAACTTGATCACAAAGCTTATCATTCATCTCGATAATAAATACCTGGTGATATGCATGCTTGTTATCCAATGTTTCATAGATCCCTGGAATGCTATGCCCAACATCCCCAACTGTCTGTGCTTCGTGTGCACTGTAGATCTGAGGCCTACCACCCTGATTTTGTGGACAACCCTTATTAAGTTGCTCCTTACCACATTTCCAACACTGCAACTATCTCCTACCATCACCTTTGCTCTATTTTTCTCCAGGCTGAGATCTATTAAACTTATTTTAAGGTACAACATTATCTTTCTCACCTGCATCATGGGGTCTTGTTCTTTTCGGCTATCATTTACCTTTAGTCTCATCTTCCCCTTTCCAACCTTGTTGAGATTATGTCTTATGCTTTGATTGCTCATAATAGTGCTTCAACTTCCTAATGACTTTTTCAAGTGACCGAGGCTCATCATACTCAATCCAATCTATAAATGTTAATGTTAATCCATTAACTAATCTTTCAACTTTGGATTTCTCATCTTTAAGATACTGTATATACCTCAACAACTCTAGGAACTTGGTCATATACTCCTCAACGGTCATTGATCCCATCTTTATCTCATAGAATTCCTTGGATTTATTGTCATAGTACCTCTCTGACAAATATTTCTTCCTGAAAAGTCTCTTGAATTCATGGCAACTCAACTCTTTTGTCCGGATGTCTCTAACTCGCTTCACATATTCCCACCAAATGTCTATTTTCCCTTTGAGGCTGAAGATAGCTATTATGGCCTTCATATTCTCTGCGTTATCATGAAGCTCAAATAACTTCTTCATCCCGAGCAACCATGCCTTTTCATCTTCTGGTTTCTTCAAATCCCCATCAAAGGTAGGTGGCTTTGCTTTCTTGAACTCATCTGGAAAGTATCCCTTGTCATTCCTCTTGTAAGGATGATAATGATGATGACTATGGTACTTGTCAGAACCAGATCTAGAATATAACTTGTGTCCATCACCTCTCCTATCAAGTGTAACCAAGAACCTGCCATCTCTAATTGTGTCATCCCTATCCGACCTATGCCCACCATGAGACCTACTACCATATGCCCCATTAGTCTTCTCCTCCCGTCCATGAATGATACTAAGCGGTCCCTGTCTTTGTAAGTATAACAAACTCTGAAGGATAATTGCATTAACCTCTGCTTATTTCTCTTGTACCTAAATGATTTTTTCATTATCTACTTTACAACTTCTTATTTTTGCCTTCAAACTTCTCAATGTGTCTGTTATGTCAGGAGAGTGCCCATCACCATGTTGCTCATCTGATCTATAGGGAGAATCTCGTGTATTGTATTTTACCATTTTTCTAGTCATATTTGATCTTCTTCATGCAAGTATACCATGTTAGCTAAACCAAAATATAAACATAATCAACATACCTCAATGTAGTTCAGGGGAGGATATCTCATTTGCAAGACCAACCAGATTAGCACAATACATGTATAAAGATAATCATAGAATTATATAAACACCATCTCAATCATCAACTAGTTATCATGCATGACCATACCAACTGGATACCATGACCTCATGGACGACAACTATAACCATGACAATGCATGCACACATCCACATAGACAACAATCATACCCAAAAAATGCATATTCTATTGACATGCATTCACAACAAACACAGCCCAACATCAACACCTTCAACTCTACATGACAACACAACTACAACAATGACCATCACCATGAATACACATCAAGCACATGCAAAACCTACATGCATGCATGACAACCATATTCCTCCCATCCAATCCAAGGGGTGAACCATACTCTAATACCACTTTGTAACACCTTCCTCCCACATTTACCCAAGCTAATCGGTTCACCGGGGTAAACATGTGATGAAGAGTTAATATGATATGGTTCAACTCCCCATGTATAGTTAAGGAAGTGAAATCAACACACCAAAAACCACATTGAACTTTCTTAGGAGCTACAAGACCCCTAGGGACTAACCAACCACTCCAGGTGCCCAAACCTTGAGTTAGCTTGCTATTTTGCTGAATTAGAGACCCAGTTGCTCCCGTGACAAGCCCTCCAAGTGAATGAAACCTTCTAGTCGCTCCCACAGCAAGGCATCCATGCAACTACAACATTTTTCAGGTAGTTCTGTGCCAGCAAACCTGAATTTTGAGCCACCTTTTTAGGGCTAGGACTCAGGTCTCTGCCCCGAACTTCATGAAACTTCCAGAAATGATAAAAACAATGAAATAAGGCTACTAATGTAAACACTTGAACAAGGAATTGACTTGGCCCCTACCAGCTATTACACAACATTTTGTCACTTTTCTTGTACTCCCCATTCCTTGATCTTGGAGGACCTCTATAGTGAACCCCACATGCTTTGCCTTCATGAAGAAACTCCCATTATGTCCCTCTTCATGAGAAGATCATTTCTCTTTTGCATCATTTCCCCTGAAACTTCTGTTTTTCCCAGTTTACAAGACCGGCGCGAATGGCCTTTGTCTTCCCCACGCCAATGTGCAGAGATTAGAACTACTCCTCCTGTCGACCGGAGCAACTAAGTTGTGTTTCAATTGCATGTTCATGTTCTGTAATTTTTTTTAAATTAGAGCCGAAGCTTCCAGCTCTAGAAGCTTCGTAACGGAAGTCTGGTAACTGGTTTGGCCGAATGGGGTCGAGGATGACAGTTTGGGCTCCTTTCCCCTATAATGATGGAACTACCTCAAGGAATAAGTCCTTGTCCCGTGAGAAGAGGATCCATCTCCCATCCATATTTCCTATATAAACCTCCCTTCTTCCCAAGCACAAACTAGTTGTAGAGTTTTTGTTGAGTGTTGATGCTATTTTGGTTTGGAGTAGACAAGCAAGATATTACTAGTTGTAGCTATCTAGTTGTGCGAGGAGAAGTGTGTTTTGGTTTGGAGTGAAGCCTAAAGGGAAGAGCTTTAAAACTATTGTGGGAACCTGGTCTTGTCAGAGGAAGATTAAAATGTCAAAACGAATGGTTGTAATCTCTCTTTGATATTAATATATGCAACTATCGATTGATTTCCTACATTTTTTGTAATATTACATATTCATGGCTTAATGTTTCTTGACTTGTTAAGTAGGTTGAATTGAAATTTGTCTATTATTATGTTTTTTGTCTATTGTTGTTTACTTGTTTCAGGAGAAAGCGAGGACATCATCAAGAAGGATAAGCGACCAAGAGGTAGGCCCTCTTGATTGATTCTAACCTAAGGAAATCTTCCATAGAATGTATCTATTTTGGCTAGACCCATTATCGAGCTAGAGGAATTCATTTGTGTCCGCACTTATAATTTTACTTCACCACAAATTGGCGACTCCACTGGGGATCCCAATCCTTTTGTTTGTCTTCAATTTCATGATTTCATGAGAACTTTTCTAATTTCACGTTTTCCCTTTGGTTCTATTTCTTTTCTCCTATTTACTGGTCTGAGTCTAAAATTCATAGTAGCAAATATGGTCCCTGTTTTCAAAAAAAAATTCCTTAGATACCTCGATCGGCCCGCTTAATCTGCTGACAGTCGCGCCACCCAGTGCGAGTTGCTGAGAAACAATCACACCGACCAGCCTCTGGCGCTTGTTGTCAATTAGGCAGTTGCGCCGATGCCTATAAGTGAAGATTAGGGCTTGACCCCAATCTTGGCCAATGTGTTCTGCTCTTGTGGTTTTCACCCCATAGGCCTCTTTTACCGTTTTCTCCCTAATTAGAAAGCTACTTTTCATTTGGTTTTGCTTGCTTGTTGGCTTTTCATCTTTATACTTGATTGATTAAGTCATTGAGTAGCCAGTGACACTAGGGCATCTAGTTGGTCACCCATTCACAATTTTTTGAACTCACTATGTCGGGTTGTAGGTGTGTTTACTCTTTGCATTTTATTTTTGGTCCTTTTTTACGACTTTGACCTCTTTTTGCACAAGTTTGAAAAAGTTTCGTTTACTTTCCTAAACGCTTCTTTTTTGGCATAGATTACATTATTGGTCTTGTGTTTGGTACAGTCGGTGTTTCATTGATCTGAACTAACTTCTCTTTTCATGTTTTCATCTACTTGAAGAGCTTATTGTATCGAGAACTTTTTCACTGAAAGATTGTATGCGAAAAGTTTGTTTCATTGTTTCATGAAAAAGTATGAAATTCTAGCTTGTTGCATCATTATGTTACGATAATTTTCTTCTTTCAAAAGACTAGAATTGCATCAACATTTGAAAAAGGAAGATAATTTTTTGTTTTTGAAAGGACTAATAGATAAGTGCTTGTCAGGAAATTAGGAATTGGAATGCATTTTTCATTAGTTTATTTTTTGAAAAGTAAGGTTGTGAAAGATCATTTCATTTTCAGTGGCTTGACTGTTTGCATTTGATTGAGTAGTTTCTACCCTCTCTAGTGTAGGCATCTCATTGAATTGAAAGGGTCTTGCCTCATTTAGTTCCATTTAAGGTTTTCCAAATAGCATCACTAAAAAACTGAAACTTAACTCAAGATCAACTTTAAAATGAATTCAATTAACCTAAGGCACATTTGACATTAAAGATCATATCTAGAAGGTCTAGGCTAGAGATGTGTTCCGGCACCTTTAAAGCTAGTAGTTGTCGTTAGCTTCAGCATTAGACAACGCTAGTATGGATTTGTGCTCCCCGTACTGTTGAGTATATAATGGGATACCCCACTAGGCTGCAATCCTTTTATCCTCAGGAAGCCGAGTCAGCCACCTTACAAACGTGATACACCGAATAAAGCATTCGGGGAGATTGCCTGCTTATACTTCTTGGTTCGCCGGGAGGTATTCTGCAATTCACAGTTGCCTGGTAATCCTATTTACCTAGATCATCCAGAGCATTCATTTGATCTTTTTTGACTCATTAAACTTAAAATATCATTTGAGCACTTATCATTTCGAGCTCGTTTCCATTCGAAAGTGATAGAGTCATATTTGTTTCTTTCTCAAATCTTAAAAAATGGAAGAGCATCAATATTTTATGAGTCTCAATAATTCATTGCCCACGATACAAAACATCCTATTAGTCTTTTTGACCAAAATGTGAGTTTCCTTAAAAGGACATTTTAAAGCCTTGAAGTTATTTGTTCTATTGACTAAGACAAGGTCATCGTGGCTGAACCATCTAGTTCACCCAATTCCTCTTCCTCTCCTCCTTCTGAAAGATTACTTGAGGAGTCATTTCCTGAGTTACTAGATTCACTTGAGGACCAAAATGTTGAACTCACAATTGTTTTGACTGTTCAATCATTGTCATCTCATCCTCTGCCTACTTTTGATATTGGGTCATCTGTTGATCTTGGCCTAGAATCTCCAGACAATCCCATTTGAACTGCAAAGAACTCGCCAACCACTGATGGTCAGCTTGGACTAGTTATCTAATCTTCGAACCCTCTGTTTGATGTTTTTGAGATATCACCGCAACATCCTTACAATTCGTACGACTAGCCGAGTGTTCCTTTGGAACTATCCCCCAGTACTTATTCGACCATTCATCGTCGTTTGTTTTCAAACATGGAACCCGAAGGCGATGCTCCAGTTACATCTCTGGATGACTCTGAAGTTTCTACTCCACACACTGTTGAAGGGGAAGAATTGTAATTGCAATTTATTCCTGAGGGTTTCCCTTTTTTCAGAAGGTATTCCTGCCAGTTTTCCACCCAACGATGTGTCTTTGATGCATTTCGTTTCAGGTGCACCTAATGCCTCATCACTTTACCATAATCTTGTATGGGCGTCGGGCATCAGGCCTACGTCAAGTCCATTCGTTACAAACACGACTTCCCAATAGGCTGTTACTTCAGTCTCAGTGCAACCCATCGTTCTGAATACTCTTGTATCATCAATCCTAGTTACCCGTGAGACACAACCGGCAGTTTCAAATATTGTCTCTGTCAGTTCCTCTGTCTTGTTAGTGAGTAGCCAGATAGTGCCACCGCCTGGGGGGGCAGAACCTGAATGTTTCTATGGTGTCATGCACCACTAATGTGAGCAGCTCACAAGCTCACATGCTTAGTATAAACAAGCGTCCTTCTGCTATTATTTATAACCCTGATGATCCAACTGGGTCAACCAATGTCCAGTACCAACAAGTTCAGAATCTCGTTGGTCTAAATGGATCGAGCAATGTTTATTATCAGCAACCCTATGGGGCTCAAGTCCAATACCAAAATCCTTAAGTTCCATATGGTTCTCAAGGATTGGTTAATCAACCTTACACCCTCCAATCTGGGTAGAACATCCAGCCTGGCTACGGCCAAATTCAGTTCGGTAATTTCTTGGGCACTATTCAAGTACCCTTGCAATAGCAAGGATAACCTCTACAACAACAAGGGAATCCTTTGTTACCACAAGGGCAACCTTTGTTGCGGCAAAGGCTCTCTGCGCAATAGCAAGGGCAAATTATCCCATAGCAATGTCACCTGCAACAACTGCAAGGTCAATCCTTACAATAGTTGCAGCAAGTTGCGCAGCAGCAAATGAAATATGCTCCACACACCTCTCAACCCATGTCCTTGCAGGGCCAACCTCTGCAGACCCAAGGATAAATTTTGCAACCACAAGGTTAACCCTTGCAACAACAAAACCAACCAAGGTAGCAGCAACCCTTGTATACATATCAATAAGGTCAACACTTGCAGGGGCATGGTCAAGGTCAAGTCCTACAGTAGCAGGCCCAAAACCCTCATGTCCTAGGTGAACAGGTTCAAAATCCTATTGGCCAAGGGCACTAGGTACACAATCCCTACGTCCAAGGGCAACAAGTATATCAACCTTATGCCCAAGGACTACAGGTTCATAATCCTCTTGTTCAGGGACAATAGGTTCATCAGTTGTATGTTCCAGGAAAATGGGTTTCGTATCCATATGTCCAAGGTCAACAGGATCAATAGCCTTTTAACCTGTACATTGCCTATCATCAATCTACACTTGGACATTTTCAAGGTATTCAAGGTCAAAATCCTCCCTATGGTCAAGGTAATCCATAATGGGGGTAGCCTCAGATGCCATATGGCCTAAATCCCCCACTGTGGGGCCAAAATCCTTACCAGCAGGGAATGGATTCTCCCTATGGGCCTGTTTATCGACGTCCCATGCCTTTTAACACCTAATTACCTTTCTTGGCTACACTTGAGTTGCTAGATGTATCGCGCCTTACGAATGATCTGATCCTTCATTCACTGAACTAGCCTTCGGTGCCATCCAAGATACCAAGTGATTGCCCAAAGTTCGATGGGAAAGCTAAAGAGGATCCTCAGGCCCATGTGATGACATATCAACTCTAGTGCTCGTCAAACTCATATGTGGATGATTCCATTCATATTCGACTTTTCCAATGAACGCTCACGGGTGCTGCAGCAAAATGGTACATCGAGCTACCTCGAAGTATTTACAATGACTTTAACTCTTTAGCCATGGCTTTCCTCACGAATTTTCAGTTGCCATTTCGCTATGAAACTGGCACCTATTTTCTCACATCGCCTAAGCAAGATACTGCGACGCACATCTTTGATCACATCCATGAATGGAGATGTAGGCATCGCCTAATCAAATTCGAGATTGTTGATCAGTTACTTATTTAATGGTTTACCAAATCATTCATAGCCCCAATTGCTTGTGATATAGCTATGGGTGGATGCATCACTGAAGAGCAGGCCATTTCTCGTACCCAGTACTTGGATCTAGTTTACTCTCAGTCTGGCACTTTATACAAGTTATTGCCTAATGCTCCACGGCCATCATCTAATCCCGCAACATCAAAGTCACCAGTAGTTACTCTGTTGATGGAGTTATTGGTTCAGTATCCTAGACCCATGCTAAAAATTCTTCCAAACAGAAGTCAGTATCGAATGTTTCTACTAATAGTTCATCTTAGAATCCACCTGGCCCTGGTAAAACATTAGAGGTCCATGCTATTTAGTCTACCATAGTGGACAAATCCTCAAAAGGAAAAAAGAAAGGCAAAGGCAAAGCTAAAGTCGATGCCTCTAAATAGGGTCCTCCCAAATCATCTACTGGCAAATCTTCGTAATGGAAACCTAAGTATGCCTACCCATTCACAAGGAGGATCACTACACTAAGGATTGTTCTCGATGATTCGAAGTTAGTCGCTTGCTCAAAGGGACCCATGTTGTCCTCAAAGAGCCATTTCCGTCTTAGCAGACCCAAATGGTAGACCAACCCCGATCTGCTTCCTCCATATCTCTAGTGTTCATGATGAGCATGCCCATTAATGTCGCTACCTGATCAAAAGACTATCAAATTCTAGCTCTGGCAGCTGGGAAAGAGAAAGAATTTGCACCTTCTTCTTCTACCCCGAGTTCTGGCCCTCTGCAAATTGAGCGCCCTAACCCTGATTCTGCTATGTGGTCACTCTCTCGAGGTGTACTATGGAAATCCTCGTATAATCCCAACGCCCGAGCTACTCAGCATTATAATATTGTTGAGGATTTGGCCTAGGCACCGTCAGCCATGTCGGCTCTCGAGGTACTCCAAAGCTACCCATCGCAACGAAATCTTTGCTGTCAGCTATTGGGGGCATCAATCCCACCGATTCCAATTTGATATGTTTTGATCTAGAGAACCATGTTCCACAGCTTCCTCATCAGATTGCCTTTCTTATTTAGGTAATCATCAATGAGAATACCATCCACTGCACTGTCATCGATGAAGGTGCTTCCACCTGCATCATGTCAACCGCATGTTGGAAGGCTATTGGTTCCCTTGCACTGAACCAATCTCTGAACGCTTTGGAAGCTTTCGATGGGCGATTTGCGACCCTTCGGTGTCTTACCTAACCTTGCCATCACCCTGGAAGGCAAGACAGTGCAAGTTGGAGTAGAAATTATTGACACTAATCTCAATTATAATCTTCTACTCGGCCGAAGTTGGACTCATGCAATGCATGTCATGGCCTCCTCTTTGTTTCACGTGATTCGTTTTCCCCATCAAGGGAAAATTGTCACCGTCAATCAGTTGTCTTTCTTTGCCTCTTCCTCCTCTGATGGCAATGTTTCGTACGTCAAGCACTCTGGTGCTCCCTATGAGAGTGTGGGGGCAGTTCTCTTCAAATATTCTACCTTAATGGGAATTTTTCCACTCCCACCTCCTCACGTTGCCTCTATCAACATGATCTAGGTCAAATCTGATCCTTGGGTCATACCTGCACCAGATCTTGTTGATACTTGGAGCGAGGTTATGTCGCTTAGTCCCGCTGAAGTAAATTACATGGAAATTGTTTCGGCTTCGAACTCTGCATCCTCTGATTCTCATATGTCAAAGACCTCTCTGGATATGTACTCTCAATCCCCTTGGCTTGGAAGTTTGGAATCATCCGATCCCTTAGCTAAGACCTTCCTTGCTGATGAAGGTATCATGGAAATCATGTCTCTCAAGGAACCACCATGGATCGATACTCATCATCGCTCCTCATTCCTACCTCGCCAAGTGGTCATGTCTACCATTTTCGAAGAGTCCTCTTCTTTGCTGCTTCTTGATGTGTCAGTTTATCCAGACATGATCAAGATAATTCAACTCAGGACACCTTTATCCCTTCACAGATTCATAATTTTTCACCCTCCCTGAGTTTTCACCGATTGTCCTCTGACTCATAACCCTCCCTCGCCCAGGCGGCATGGCGGCAAAGCCTTATATGAGTTCTACTCTATTATTTAGCCGAGTCGATGTTTACTCGTCATGGCAATGGTCAAACTCCGAAGTCCTCCTGAGTTGATTGATTACCCGAGTCTCAGCATGGACTCCTACCTAAAAAAGTATTATGCCTAGGTCATCTTGTATGGTTACTTATGTACATTAGTGTGTGATTCATTTTTGTACAGCGTGGTTTTGTGTGATAGTTTTCAAATAGCTTTCTTGTTTACTATGCTTTTCTTGCTTTGCAGATGTCTGTGACTCCTCACGTTGGTTTCGCTGATGGTGCTTGACATAGTACTCGGAACCTATCATCCACAGCATGGGCTATTTATGACCCTAAGGGTGAGTTGATTGACCTTCAAGGTATCTTCCTAGGTCGCACAACCAACAACATTGCTGAATATAATCCAATCATCGAACTGTTATCAGAAGCCATCGCTCTAGGCATTAGAGAATTAGTTATCAAATTGGATTAACAACTTGTCGTCCTTCAACTCAACAAGCAATATTCCATCAGGAACCCTTAAATATTGAGAATGTATCTCTGTATCTGTTTATTGGAAAGGAATTCTGATTATATTACATATCATCATATTCCTAGACACATGAATAAATTGACAAATGCATTAGCTAATTATGTGTTGGAGAGACATTTACAAAACATGTAAAAGATAAGACAAACCATTTGTACCATAATAGACAGGAAAATACAACATATATCTATATATATATATATATATATATATATATAATTATATATATAGGTGAGAATGTTTGATACATCAGAACCCTAAAAAATAATATGTGTCTAAAATAACATCAGCGGCTCGCAGGCCTCATACATCCATGGCACGCGGGCCTCAAAAATTATGTAAGTGCTGGACCTATGAACTAATCAGTATGGTGGTCATGGTAGCATGAGACAGCTCGTGCAACATGACTCAACAATCGGTGGGTCCGATCTGAGACTCCCACCGTGTGTCTTTGGTACCGACGGGGCATGTCTACTATCCGAGCATACTCCGGGATACCATGAGTCAACCCCTCAAGGTTCCTCACGATCCCCTCCTTGTTGTTGCTCCCTTCCTGATAAGGGGCGACAACATTGATAGGGCAGGGGATGCGCCTGGCTATCGGGGACATCCCAGCTGGCTACTCTGGTCCAACATCTACATTAACAAGAGAAATGTTATAAGCACATATATACCAAAAACAATTAAAAAATCTCAAAATTAAAAATTTGATTTTTTTTACTTTCGTCATCGAAGTCCTCTCCATTTGGTAAGGGAATGTCTAGATCTCCACCGAAATCAGTGTCGTTGCATGGCTAGTCCTCCACGACGATTTTTTGTTGTCGTATCCATAAAAAGAATGCACGTCGATATGACATAAGCTGACCCCCAATGATCTTGGGCACAAACGACTCCAACAGGCCATCCGCAGATCGCATGGCATAGGAGGATCCACGTCAATCAGTTGATACTGGAACAGTGGTACTCGTTCTAGGAAGAATGTCAGAAGTACAAATCCGAAGCAAAATTGCTTCAGATTCCCCGCCTTGGCTTTGGACAACTAGCACTTGATGTCCATCTTCATGGCCTCTAGCCAGTTGAAGATCGTAGGAGCTGTGCAATCAATAGCATAAAGGAAATTTGACTTTTTAGTCTCATGTTATGCATAGTACCCTGCCACTCTGTTGATAGTCAATAGAAGCACCCTCAGTGTCAAATCCCGCGCACTGGAAATCTCTATCTTCCCACTCTTGGATTTCAAGGCCTCAAGGCAGTGTTCAGCAAGTAGGGAAGATATGCTTTCCCCGATCGGATGTGGCCCATACAAGTTCACTGGCTCACCTCTGCGAGACAATCCAGTGATGAAGTAAATATCTCAAGTTTCCAACTCTAGCTCCTGGTCACTAATGACAAAAATCTCTTGATTAATGTCCCAAAGGCTTGTCAGGTATCGAAGCAACTCGGGCTAGGTCCGCATCCCTGGCATAAGGAAGAATTTGAGGAGCCTGCAAGCCCTCAAAGCCTCTAGGAAATTTGGGTCATTCATTGCATAGGTGTTAACATCTTCATCTTCCCATTCCTTCCAGTCCACCATTTTCGGCAATTCTCTCCTGCAAAAGCCATTAATTTGAGTCAATAATCATCATTAGCACATTAAATTCAAATTTAAATGATCAGTTTTTGAGAACATAAGGTTTTTCCCTATCCACGACGGCAATAAGCCTAATTTAAAAACAATTGCACCGATCGGCAAGGATCTCTTTGTTAATCACCCTCGGCCAGCACAATTTCATGCCCAGAAATCGCGTCGATTGAGACCGAAAAAGATTTTCAAAAACCTCCCTAAAAATCCAAAAAAATGGCTAAAAGCATAAATAAATAGCATGAAAATGGAGCTTAGGGCTTCGGTTGTTACCTGGAAGTGAAATCTCATCGATTGACCTTCCGGATCTCCCGCAATCTACTCCGAAACAATTAGGGCTAAAGTGGGTAAAAAGTCTTCACAGCAAAGGTAAAATGGTAAATGGTAAAAATATATTTACTTTTCCCATTTTTATTCCTTTTTGCATGAAAATATCAGGTTTTGTAAATATTTTGACCTATTTTGTCTCAAGGACTTGATAATACACTTTACCTTACTTGTGCAGCGACAGGTGATGGATGTTTGATGATGATGATGAGTCACGTTTCAGCTTTTTTCTCGACTCGTGAAACTCATATGAAAAGATTTTCGAGTATTTTTTCCCTTTTTGACTTGTTAAAAAGAATAAATATGGGGGGTCCGCTTTCAGTTGTTTTCCGACCCTTTAAAAATGAAAAGATGGTCGAGCCCTTGTCATTTCAAACTCGTTAACGGATGCAAAACGTCATGCGCCCAGTATAAGTTTACCCCTTTTTCGGGTTAGGAGGCACTATTTACGAAAAAGGTACTCCTTGACTGAAATGGTCGAGCGGTTCTCTCATGTATTGTTTTCTACCTTTTCGGGCTCGAGAGACACAAATGTACGAAAAGGACCCATGTGGAGTTTTCTTTTACGTGTCTTTTTCAAACTCTCTAAACATGAAAAAGATACTGAGTTACACATTTGTTGGACTCGTTAAACTATTAAACGACATTGGACTCGTCACCATGATGAACATGAGCTTCTCCTTCCTAGGGCTTGTTAAACTTACTAGATCGAATTCGTCCGAAGGATGAACTTATGGTGCAAGCATATGTTATCCCTTTCAAGCTTGCGATTAAAAAATAATTGGGTACTTTCCATAAATGGTGGGGGGGAATTTAGAAATCTACCAGTTGTGTTGGTAGCTTACTCTTGAACATGACACTCTTTCCTTCGTGTCGGGTTGGGACATCCTCCTTTGTATCGTTGACCTTCCTAGTTTTGGGTTGTTCATTTTTTCCTTCCATCTGATCTCTGCCATGTCATCATGACCACCGATCCTATGGATCCAAAAGCTGACAAACTTCCAATTGTGTCGCCAATACGTTCAAGAGTTGCCCTTTTGTAGTTACACTTACCTTTGATTCTCTGTATCGTCCAAAATCATTTTGCATCCTCTCGTCTTGCATCGATGATGTGGGTTTCATTATGGCCCTCCTTCGATACGGTCACTTTCCATCGACTTCAACTCATTATCTGGGAAATTGACCGAGAGACTCCCTTCCAATACCTTAGAGCTTGCATGCCCTAATGGCAAGTTCTTTGCACTCGACGACAAGTTCACATCATTGGATTTCGATCAAGTGATTTCACAGGTGTTCGACTTCAGTTCCTCTATTCACATTCTGTGAATTGTGTTGATAGTACCTTGAGGACCATTATCATTATTGGTGGTTTCTCTCGCGCTTGTTAACAATTTACATCATTGACTAATAATCAAGTGACTTTCTAGCATGTTCGACGTCAACACATCTATTTGCATGCTAGGATCTGTACTTTGATCGGGTCATGTTGGAGCGCAAGACCCTGGACTCAGATCACAAAAGTCCAGGTTGCAAAGTGATGTGACATGGTTATGATGATATGCATGCCTCTTTCAGATGGCTAGCTGTGACCAGACCATGAGTTATCATATGTGATCCTTCTCATTACTTGGATGGTTGCAACCATAAGTTGGTTTCATTATGATCCTCTTTCATGGATGGTTGCGCCCATACCTAGATCCCTGTACATGATCATTATCTAGATGGCTACGTCCATGCCATGATTCATGTATCATTTGACAGAGATCTTAGTTTACGTATATGTGTCTGTACTTTATTGCAGGTTTTCTGATGGCAGACCGGTTCCCCACACTGATTTGTACAGCATTCCATCCCTCACTCCAGTTCGGCCTTCATGCTTTAGGGCGCATATGTTACACAACATTTTGTCACTATCCCTGTACTCCCTGCTCCTTGATCCTCGAGGACCTCTACAGTGAACCCCACATGCTTTGCCTTCATGCAGAAACTCCCATTATGTCCCTCTTTATGAGCAGATCATTTCCCTTTTGCACCATTTCCCCTTAAAATTTTGTTTTGCCCAGTTTACAATACCGGAACTAATGGCATTTGTCTTCCTCACACTAATATGTAGAGATTAGCACTACTCTTCAAGCCGACCAAAGCAACTGATTTTTGTTTCAGTCGCGTCGATCCTGTTATGGAAATTTTTTGAATTAGAGCCGAAGCTTCCAGCTCTAGAAGCCGGAAGTTTGGTAAATGGTTTGGCCAGATGGGGTCAAGGATGACAATTTGGGCTTCTTTTCCCTATAATGATGGAACTACCTCAAGGGATAAGTCCTTCTCCCATGAGAAGAGGATCCATCTCCCATCCATATTTCCTATATAAACCTCCCTTCTTCCCAAGCACAAACTAGTTGCAGAGTTTTGGTTGAGTGTTGATGTTATTTTGGTCGGGAGAGGGCTCTATCCTTGTGAATCTCAGTCAAGATGACTGGATCGGATATGTATTTTAGGCTATGTATAGTAGCTCTAGGGTTTTTGATTGATTTTGTCAGGTTTGTTGCTGGATCAAATGGAGCCAGGCAATTTTGGGTCCGGGAAATCAAGTCAGGATGCAGGGTGTTATATGGGGTGAGGTAAGTAGGTGCTTTGGCACTTGAAATTGAGTGAGATGAGAGGTCTAAGACTGGTGAGGAGCTGAGGAGGTCATGTGAAGATCATGTATCCATCTCAAACAGTAGAAAACATAGAAAACTGAATGGCTTCCCAAGGCAGAGCATTATAAATAATGAATTCTACCTATCTATCTTGATATCATTCAGCTAGAAGCAATGAATTAGATTGTGGCATACATAAAACATAAGAAAAACTAATAATAGAAGAAGAAAATATGCAAAAACACCATACCACAACTATCCCATAAAAATAGCAGCAAATCTTGGTTTATTTCCTTGCAAAACTGCTGATAAAGGTGTAAAATGTAGCTAAGAGCATCCAAGAGAGTCCAACCTTTGCTCATGATAGAAATAATACACAATATAGAGATAAAAAAAAAACCTATGCTAGCCATCAGGGGTCAAAAACAAGAGAAAAGGAGCTGTTACAACCACTTCCAAACAGGGACCAAGAATATAGGCAATGGAACAACTTGCCTCTATAAGCATGGAAACTGATTCATTGACCCCCAAACCACCTCAAACTGATGAATCTACCCTCTAAGATCATTTCATTATTAAATTTACATTCCAATTCATTAATTACAATCATAAAATCATCCATGAAGAGAGTGAAAGTGAATTTTCAGAGAAGACAGGAAAAATTTTGCTTTTCTGGCAAACTGGCCAAAAGCGCAGCGCTGCTTTCCACCCACTTTTGGAGGACTTCCCCTTAGCCAAATTTAGCCCAAGATGGCTCATTGGAAAGGTATTCCAATATAATTTTTGGAACATCTTGAATTTATGAATTTTGAGGTCATTTGTCCCCTCAAAACTTGAATCTCCCAAGGCGGCTTCTATGTGTCCAAAAAGAGGCAGAAAGGTCACTTTTTGATAGTTTTTGGGCCTTTTGGTGGGCCATTTTTGCTCCAAATCTTCTAAAATTTTATGGGATTGATGCTCTCATCATGTTGAATCTAAAAATGTAAACTTTTCCTCCAACAGTGCTTTTTGGCCAATTTCCTATGTAAAAAATTTCAAAATTGCAAAAATGCAAAAATTCTTCAAAATTTGCCAAAATTTGGCACAACGCACCACCATCAACTACTTTGATGGGCTAGTGAGGCTTCAGCCAAGATTTTCAACTTATATTGCTCCTTTTTGCTCTTTAAAGCCTTCCTCAACCTAGCTTTAAGTTTCCTAATCCTCATGTTACAAGTTTTGTTGCGGGTCAAGTAATGGTAGGCCATGTGGCGAAGCATCTTCTTATCCCTGTTTGCCTTCTCAATCAGCATTTCAAGATGTATGTTGACCCTCTCAAGCCATGTTTCCCTATCATTTTGTATCTCTTTCTCAAGAGGAGTAAACTTGACACGAGCCTTTTTAGCCCTTTGCTTGTTTTCTTTGATCATTTACAGCTCCATGAGGATTTGCTTGTCACTCAATTGTTTGTTTTCCTGCTCTAAATATTTGATGATGAACTTGGCTCTTTCTAAGTTATCTGCCAAGGATTGTATTCCAGCTTCTTGTTCGTTTATGAGAATGTCTTTGACAGTCTTCAGATCCCAAGCTTCCAAATCAATAATGTCAACTCCATGATGAGTAAAGCGTTGTTGTGGCCCCTCATAATCAACAAGATTGAAATCTCTTTCCTTCTCATCACTAAGATCCTCTTCTTGCACCTTTTCTTTGCCCTTGCTTTTTCCCTTCCTTTGTTGCTTAACCTGCCCCTGTTTTGATGAAGAATAAGGCAAAGCCCCTTCCACACCTTGTGGAGATAACATTTTCTTGTGACATGATGACGAAGGCGAGACCCCTTCCACACCTTGTGGAGATAATACTCGCCTAGCAGCTGCAAAAATTTTCCTAGTACCCCTCTTATATGTCACCAACACTGGCACTCCAACATTTTCAGTCTCTTTGACCTTTTCATGGCTTGAAGGTCCACTTTCTTCATGATGTATTGATGAAAAGATTTGTGGGGCTTTGAACATCTCATGAGAAATGAAAGTCTCCCATGGCATGTTAAGGTGGCTCAGGTGGTGAAGAATAATGGTTTTGATCAAAGAGTAATGGTAAATGCTATTCCTCTGTATGATATGTGCCATCTTCTCAATGTTTCTAAACATGAAGTAAGGGAGATTCATCATCTTTACTCTAGTGAAATGCATGAGAAGTCTAATGTGATAGGCATACAATCGAGAGAACCTACCTTCACAAGCGAAGTACTTGATAATTATTTCATCAATGGGGCATACCTGTCTTCCAAAAACTTGAAGGAGAATACTCTCTTCATTTTGTCTTTGTATCTAGCCTTGATGTAAGGCTCATAGCACTCCTCATCAATATCCTAAACTTTGTACCAATTTTCACCCACATCTGGAATTCCTGTAGCCTCTGAGATGACAGTTGGTGATATGGTGAAGGTTATTCTAACAAGGGTTACTTCATTATTGTGCAAATGAGTCACAAATAGCCTAGCCAACTCATGATGAAATCTAACTTTTTCTATCATTTCACAAAAATCAAAGCATGCCTGGTGTTTAAAGCAAGAAATGGCAAGTGTACAGGCTCATAACTCCCTCAAACTAGTAGGCTCTTCTCTAATAACTCTTCCTCCTTTATGAGGCTTCCTCTGTTGCTTATGTCTTTCCATGGAACTATCACTGAGTGTCTCTTCCTCATAGTCATATTCACTGTCTCTTTCCATTGTTTTTTTGTGGTTGTGAACACTTATGGTTTTATATGGATGACGATGGGATAGGGTGAAGGAATGAAATGAACATAGTGAAAATGAAGAAATATGTGAGAGTATGATGTGTGAACAGGTTTTTAGGGATGAGTATGGTTTTAGGGAGATTGGGTAGGGTTTGTAGGGTTAATGGAGAGTGTAAGTAGGAATTTATGGAAAATGTATGAGGGGAGTGGGATTTAGGAAATATGGTATGTGGGAATGGGGTTTAGGGAATAATGGAAAGTAGATAGGGCAAATGAAACAATAGAGAATTGAGGAAAACTAGGGTTTCACCCTAGAAGCTAGGGTTTTAGTTTTAAGAATGTTAAACACCAAACTTGGAGAACAAACCCTAGGTCATAAGATATGATGATTGTATTTACTTGCAAGAGAGCGAATTTGATGACTTTGAGGTGAATTTGGTAGATGTAGAATGTTTTGGGCGATTTGGAGCTTGGCTGGGCAGAAGCGCAGTGCCTCACATAGTTGTGCAGTGCCACTCTGAAAGCGTAGTGCCCGTGTAAATTTACACAAGGAAATGCTGCCAGGTGCGCAGCGCCAACTTAAGAATGCAACACCCTCCTGAAAAGCGCAGTGTCGGTCAAATTTGTCCAAAAACGCAGCAACTCACTTGCATTTGCCCAACAATGCTTGAAATCAACCCTTAGCTCTCCTTTTGGCACTTTGAACTCCAACACTAACACAATGAAATGATAAATAGAGGGATGGCCTTATATAGCTTTCACTTTTCTATTTTTGTTGGTGAAAACCCACTTTTCTAATGTCTATCTGCTTTTCAAATACTCTGTTTTTTTATGCTTGGTTTCTTTGCTTTGATAGGTGGACTGATGCTCAAATTCTTTGACTTTTTGTAGTGGCAATACTTTGGCAACATCACTAGATGTCCAGGAGCAGCATGGAACCATTATTACATACGAGAACATTAAAGTTATATCAAATTTTAAAATAAAATACAAATGCTTTGTTTTCACCTCAAAACTAGTTTTGAGGTGAGAACTTTCATTAAGCTTACAAATTAACAAATTATGACTTTCCAACCATTATTGACCTCCTCATGTCTTTGCTGACCATTATTAGCAATAATCACTGAAATTTGACCATGGTGGAAATCCTAAGACCTAATGAGACTAAAACCCTATGTAATTGATGAAATGAACTAAAAATGAGCATGAATCATGACTGCAAGGTATGTAAGGAGGTCAGTAAGTACATATCATGGGGGAAAAACTGAAATAAACCCTACCACCAATAGATCCATGACCTAATGGAATGAAACCTCATCAGAATGGGACTCCTAGTATGAAATGCAAAAGAGTAAATTTTGATCACTGATGGCAGTGTGAAGACACTGACACTAACATGAGGGAGAAATGTGTTTTGGTTTGGAGTGAAGCCTAAAGGGAAGATCTTTAAAACTATTGTTGTTTGAAGCCATCATGGAATGGTAGCATAAGTGTGTGGGAACCTGGTCTTGTCAGAGGAAGACTACAACGTCAAGATGAATGGTTGTAATCTCTCTTTGATATTAATATATGCAACTATCGATTGATTTCCTACATGTTTTGTAATATTACATATTCATGGCTTAATGTTTCTTGACTTGTTAAGTAGGTTGAATTGCAATTTGTTTATTATTATTTTTGTTGTCTGTTGTTTTTTACTTGTTTCAGGAGCTTGAAGAAGGAAGCGAGAGATAGCTAGAGTGAGCAAGTGAGGACATCATCAAGCAGGATAAGTGACAAAGAAGTAGGCCCTCTTGATTGGTTCTAACCTAAGGAAATATTCCATAAAATGTATCTGATGTGGCTATACCCATTATCAGGCTAAATGAATTCGTTCGTGTCCGCACTTATAATTTTACTTCACCACACCAGCCATGACAGGGATTCTATCAAACACATCATAAATATGTAATGTACAGGTCATATAAACACAACATAGGGACCTCATACTTGTCTGAGATTCGTCAAGAACGTTTGATGCCCTCTCACAATAGTTGCATTACCATCTATTAAGTCATACATTCATTAACAGTTCATTTACTAATCAAAACATGATGAGATCCATAACCAAAGTTTGTCATAAACCATGCTTATAACCAACATATAACCAATAGAATAACAATCATAGAACTACCATTAAAACCACATATTAACAAGTACATTTACACATGGAACACAAGAGAAAAAGATCTCTTATCAACATATGCAAAGGCAAACCAAGTCAGGGACTTCCACGTACCACCCGACCATAGATTAGGTTGAACCAATGTTATGTAACCAACTCACAAAATAGAAGAAAAGATAGATCAACGACTTCAAAATCAGCCTCTTCGAGGGGGAAACTTCCTTTATATTACACAAATGAACAATTCTTGGATGAAACAAATGACAAAACATCCTTTCTATATATAAGAGTCTAAGGGGTCACAATATAATCAAAGTTGGTATAATAATAATAATCTAAGGGCACAACAATAACACTAGTGGGCTTCTATGGGGCACAATAATAACAATACGGGGACAAAAGGGGAAAAATAATAACAATAAGGGATGCAATGACAATAGTAATGGGGCAATCACTAGTATTATAGGGACCTGACATGCCCCTCTCCTTCAAAAAATTGTTGTCCTCAACGCTTGAGTAGTTTTGGATGCTTCTGCATAAATTTCTCACCCTCCCATGTGGAATCTTCAGTAGGTAAGTTCTTCCACTTGATGAGATGCTCTAAAATTGATCGATTTCGTAGCTGTCAAGTTCTTGTTTATGTGACTGCTTCAAGTTCCAATATGATTTTTCCTTCCTCGCCAAGTTTTGGAAATATTGTTTAAACTAGGAGTTTGTCACCTATAACCTTCATTAAGCAGGAAACATGGAAAACTGGGTGCACTCGGGAAGTTGCAGGAAGCTCCAATTTGTATGCTATAGTACCAATTTTTTGCAACACCTTGTATGGACCATAATACTTTGGTGATAATATATTATCCTTCTTTGCTTGCTTGAGGGACATTTGTTTATATGGTTATAGCCATAGGAATACCTAGTCACCTACATCAAAAATTCTTTCATTGCGATGTTGATCTGCTTGTTGTTTCATTCTATTCTGCGTCAAAGTGAGGTTATCCTTTAAGAGTTGGAGAACTTGTTGTTGATGCTCAATATGATCTTCCACTGCTTGAACCTTAGAATTTTCTCTTAAATATGATGTGATGGACTGTGGATGATATCCATAAAGTGCCACAAAATGGGGTCATTTTTGCTGCAGTATGGAAGGAAGTGGTATACAACCATTCAGCCAGAGGCAACCATTTGACCCATTGTGTCTGTTTATTAGATAAAAAGAAACTAAGATATCCTTCCAAACAATACTTTACTATCTCAGTTTTCCCATCATATTGAGGATGATAAGATGAGCTATGAGCTAACTGAGTACCAAGACAAGAAAATAAATTTTTCCAAAAATTTCCAGTGAAAATGGGATCTTTGTCGCTTACAATAATCTTTCAGTTTCCATGTAGCTTTTGAATTGTTTCCATAAATGTAGTAGAAAATGTATTGGCTTTAAATGGATGTGATAATGCACAAAAGTGTGCATACTTGGTAAGTTTGTCCACTACAACCATGATGACACTCTTTCCTTCGGACTTGGGTAAACTTGCGATAAAATCCATTGAAACCTCCTCCCAACGTTGGCTTGGAATGGATAAAGGTTGTAATAGACCCGGGGTCTTTCTTTTATTGGCAAACCAAACATTCTGCCACAAATTTTTGAATATCTGATTTAAGGCCATCCCAAAAAAATTCCTTCTCAACCCAGTGGTAAGTTTTTAAAAATTTTGATTGCCCTCCTAAGGGAGAGGTGTGCAATTCCATAAGAATCTTTTGTTTGAGTTGGGAATTCTTACATAGGTATAAGAAATATTTGTACTATAATGAATCATTTTTCCAGCTAAACTTATGAAATGTACTGGGATCTTGTTGTATCCTTTTAATGAGTGCCCACACCTCTTCGGCATTCTTCCTTTCATCCCTTGCCTTGTTTATCCAATATGGTTGGATAATAGAAATGGCGCAAAACAATGCTTCCACATCCTCATCCTTCCTTGAGAGTGCATCTGCCACAACATTTTGCTTCCCTTTTTTGTAGATGATTTCAAAGTCATAACCCTACATATTTGAGATCCATTTTGAATGCTCTTCTAAAGATAATCTTTGTTCTAAAAATTATTTAAGACTATCATGATCTGTTTTTACCTTGAAGTGTCTTCCCATTAGGTAGGGTCTCCATTTCTTAAGTGCAAGTAGTATTGCCAACATTTTCTTCTCTCAAATAGCTTTGTGTAAATACTTTCCTTTGATTGGACGAATTTCGAAAGCAATGGATCTTTCTTCTTGCATTAACATAGCACCAATTCAATTTCTTGAGGCCTTCGTTGCTTCTAAAGTCCATGAAAATGCATCTTTCTTCAACCCCTTAATTCAACTTCCTTTCCTTCCAAAAAAGATAAAATAAAAATTAATTAATTAGTTAATTAAAATATAAAAATTATAAATAAATCATGAAAAGTGCTTAAAAATTAGGTTTTCATGGAGTTGGAGAACTTGTTAGGGTCTGCCTTCACACCTTCATGAGATACAATATGACCCAGATATTCCACCTCTTGTACTACAAAGAAACATTTGGAGCTTTTTGCATATAATTATTTCTCCTCCAATAGTTTGAGCACCCTGTCAACATGTTGAACATGATCCTTCCAAGACTTGTTGTAGATTAGTATATCACCAAAAAATAATAACAAAAAATTTCTATGGAGGGGTTTGAAAATGGAATTCATCAAACCTTTAAATGTAGAAGGTGAATTGGTAAGGCCAAAAGGCATGACCAAAAATTCATAATGACTCTCATGAGTTCTAAATGTTGTTTTTGGAATGTCTTCGGTCTTCATTCTGATTTGATGATATCCTGAACGAAGATCCAACTTGGTGAAGTAAATTGATCCATGCAATTCATCTAATAATTCATCAATGACACATGCTCCATGACCCATCCTTCTTGTGCACCAATACTACTGGAGCAAAGAAAGAAATTTGATTAAGTTGAATTATACCAGTCTCTAACATTTCTGCAACCATACGTTCAATTTCATTATTTTGGGAATAGGGATATTTGTAAGGCCTGACCTTTGGAGGAAAACTTCCTAGAATCAAATTAATAGCATTATCATGATCACGAATAGGTGGGAGGCCTTTGGGAGTCTCAAATACCTTGGAATGATTGGCTAAGACTTTTGTAGATTTGGAGAAATGGATGATTTTGATGTGGGAATCTCTAGCAAACATAATTGTGCAATTGCACCTCATTCTTCTTTCTTTAAAAGCTTTGTCATTCCGTTAGCGCTGATTATATTTCCCGGTTTCCCTGCGATACCCCTTAATTCAACTTCCTTTCCTTCCAAAAAAATTAAAATAAAAATTAATTAATTAGTTAATTAAAATACATAAATTATAAATAAATAAATAAATCATGAAAAGTGCTTAAAAATTAAAAGATATTGCACCTAATGATTGTAAAATCATGAAAAGTTCTTAAAAATTAAAAGATATTGCACCCAATGGTTGTAGCCATTGGACTCCTAGTACAACATCAGCACCACCCATTGGAATGGAAAGCATTGGGCTATTCAATACATATTCTCCCATGGATAACTTGATATTTGGCACTTTCCAGAGAAATTTATGGTTCCTCCACTTGAAAGCATCACTTGACACTCTGGTGCTAGATATAGGAAGCAATTCAATTCCTTGGCATCATACAATGAATAAAATTATGGGTACTACCCGAATCAATCAACACTGTTACCTTTTTCTTCTTGATATGTCCTTCTATCTTGATAGTTTGAGGAGTGGTAATTCTGGCCCATGAATTACAAGATATGGTCGGATTCATTTCTTCTTTCTCTAAGGTTTTTTTCCTGGTGTATATCCTCTTCTTTTGATTTTTCTTGTTATTTTTCTTCCTCCTCTTCACAATCTATGTAAAATAATTTCTTCTCATCACACTTATGACCTTTAATGTATTTGCTATCACAACAATAACAAAGCCCTTTTGCTCTTTTTTCTTTCAATTGTTGTGGTGTCAACCTTATAAGTTGTGGAAGGATAGGGGCAACAACACTTCCATCTTTATAGTTGTGAGTGGTAGGCTTCCTTGTTGCCATAATTTTGCTTTCCATTTTTCTTGCCAACCTGAATGCCTTCTTCAATGAATCATGTTCCCAAAGGCGAACCTCATGTTGGATGTTATCCTTTAAATTCCCTATGAACACATCAATCCTATGCTCCTCTGGAATGTCTTTTACCCTTATATTCAATTTTTGGAAGTCCTCAATATGCTATCATTTCTTCTGTAAAAATTACCCAAGTGACATTTTGTTTACTAGAGAAAAGCCATCGATACCATACAAACTGATTTGGTTCCAAATATAAAGTTGCAATGTGTACCTTTTATGTGTTTTGCACATTATGGAGATCGAAATATTGCTCCATCTGTAGTATCCATGTTACGGGATCCTTGCCATCAAACTTCCTCATATCGATCTTTGGAACATGACGGGCCTTCAATCCAATGTTAGAGTCTATGAAATCATGATTAACATTTCTTTTGTTCTCATCATGAGTTTCCTTTACTACCCTTTCATCATTAGTAAGCATTTCTTGTAGCAAATTTGTCAAATTTGTCTTCAAGTCTTCCATGTTGCCTTTAAGTTTTTCTTCTATACCATCCATCTTAGCTTCAACGCCTTTCTTTAAACCATCCATCTTAGCTTCCACGCCATCCATATTAGCTTCCACACATTTCTTTAAACTATCCATCTTAGCTTTTGTTACATTTTGTGAGAGTGAATTTTGTTGCACTTGGTCCCGTAATTTTGATATATCATGTTGTATTTCTACCTCTTCTTCATGAGTCATGCTAGAGATTTCAGGTTGCTTACTAGGTGTTTCCATTTTATTTCTTCGGGGCATCAATTAATGATAATAATGCTTCACTATTCCCTTTGAATTCCTTCAAACTAATTTTTCAAACCAAACTTATGCAAAAAAATTTAAAAACTACACACATTTTTTCACTTTGTAGGAGCTCGGTATTGAATCTATTGTATCTTTATAATTTCATATCTCCAAGGTCTGAAATTGTGTCCTGTGGTATCCCTCTGAGTCCTCTTTCCAACCCTACAAGTCTGATCAATATTGGATTATCCAAAGACGAGTTATGTCAAATATCCCATGATGACCTGATTATAGACTAGTTCAGTAGAGAGAACTTGTACGAAGTGCCATGTGTCATTGTTTCGACCTTAGGACCTAAAACTGATATGAAAAAAACTACAAGCCGTCCTATTTCTAGAAATTTTTACGAAATTTCAATCTGATTATCAGAGAGAAATTTATGACGATTTTCTCCAAGTCACCTGTTTGAGATATAATTCGGGAGCCTGCAAAAACCCTAACTTCCTTGGATACTATCTCTGAAAATATAGTGATAAAAGATTTGAAATTTGGACCCATGGTTCATCAAGATTTCGAATCAAATGTGTTTTAATTTCATATTTTGAAAC
Organism: Pinus taeda; assembly: GCA_000404065.3. NCBI lineage: Eukaryota > Viridiplantae > Streptophyta > Pinopsida > Pinales > Pinaceae > Pinus > Pinus taeda. Next base: position 62,169 of record APFE031451379.1, read on the forward strand.
GTCGCAGCCAAAAAGTTATAGCTAAAATTCCACAATGACCTATTTGGAGAAGCGAAACCCTAGAATCCAATGCCTCTGATACCAAATGTTATGTAACTAGCTCACAAAATAGAAGAAAAGATAGATCAACAACTTCAAAATTAGCCTCTTCAAGGGGGAAACCTCCTTTCCATTGCGCAAATAAACAATTCTTGGATGATACAAATGACAAAACCTCCTTTCTATATATAGAAGTCTAAGGGGTCACAATATAATCAAAGTCGACATAACAATAATAATATAAGGGCACAACAATAACAATAGTGGGCTTCTATGGGGCACAATAATAACAAAATGGGGACAATAGGGGCACACAAATAAAAATAAGGGCTACAATGACAATAGTAATGGGGGAATCACTAGTACTATGGGGACCTAACAACCAAATCTTTCATTCAGCCAATCACCCCCGTGCCATATTCCAAGCATGAATGTGGGACTCACAACAAAACTGACCAGGGATTCCTCATGCTTTACTGTATATCCTGCCAATATCAGTCATAGATTCCTAGGCATGAAACCCTCGTCTATACAACCAGCCTTTACCGCAATCCCACCATATACCGGTCGAGGGATCACTAGGCCTATACATGCATGGATGCTTCCATATCTGTCAACCTAAACCGTGAGGAATTTGTTCATCTCCACCCTCTAGGATTTACCATATATCTTACCATTTACCAGTCAAGGATTCCTAAGCCCGACGAGGATACACACAACCAAGGTTGACCAAAATCCCACCTTTACCAGTCTAGGGATTCCTAAGCCTTGTGATTTTTCCTGAGACCACCCCATTCAGTTTCGAAACAATTCAACAATCCATCTTAACCAAGTAAGAGAAACCTGATCACACCATGGCTATCCAAAAATGGCAAGCCAAGGTTGCAAACCACTTTCACACATGGAAAAACCCATTCCAGTGACAGCAAGAGAACCACACACACACATGCATGTACCATGCATGCCAAAACTAGCAAGGAAATCATACATGCAACTTGATACTTGCAAGTAATCTCGCTATAGTCACTTGATCTTGCTCTTCCTTGCTTGATATTTTATTCCCTTTGTTTTCCTTCCCTTCCTTTTCCTTCATTCCTCCAATGCTAGAGTGCTCTAAGTGTGCAAGAGTATGAGAGAGCAGAGAGAATAGAGAGAGATCTCCAAAACTGAACTAAAAACAATTTGTACTAACAAAAGTTGTGAACTGATCCTTAGAATCTTTTTTAGTAATGAGGCCTCTATTTTCTTCAATTTCCATTATTTTTCCTTTGTTTTCCTCCTCACATGCAACCTATGACCTTTCACCTTCCTTTTCTCCTATTTTCATTATTTTCATAAATAAAATGCCAATAATTGCCTCTTGCCTTTCCAAAGCCTTTTTCTTTTCCTTTGCCAAATTCCCCTTACCCATATTAAACTAAATGAACTCCCACTACGATCTTTTGTCCAACGTTCAGCTTGGAATAAGTGTCCCATGACCTTGGTCTTATTTTTCCTTTATTAACTTTATTACATTGATTTTTAACCTGGGGTTGCTACACCATGCTTGTCCCAACATGCCATAGATCACATTGCTTTCATTCCCCTAATGTATCCTTCAACATTTCCTATCCAAAACATAAACATAGGCATAGCTATAAATACATATTATCGAAATCATATCCACATGATACTAACCGTATAGGTCGTCCAGGGCTAACCTGCCCGCTTGATTCCTTATAAACCAGTAACCTTTCATGCCATTCACCTGCATAAATAATCATTCTTCCACAAGAATGATCCTTGATGACCCTTGTTGATAATGGCATAAATATATTATATATATATATATATATATATATATAATATAATATATATATATATTAGGAAAAATGATCACAAATTCACTTACTTTACGTTTCTTGTTACCTTTCTCGTGACTATCCTACCACTATCCATTTACCCCAATAGACCTAGCTATCCCAATTCATTGTCATATTCTTGACTTCAACTGCCATTATTTAAGCATCAAGATTCATCTGGGTATTATATTACTTGTTGGGTTTTATTCAACTCACCTCGATATCCATTAATTTTCCTCTTTCCCCGACCAATTACCAAGACCCTCAAAACATAAAAGCAAGAACAAGAAGAAAACATAAAAAAATCCAAGCAACCACAAACAAAGTGGCATGGTCATGCACCAAACACAATCAAAACCACAATTCAAGCACACAAAAAATCACAAAGCATTGAAGCACAAAACTTTCAATAGACACAATGACTCAACCCCAATGGTTCACATAGCTTCCAATGGAAATCTCAACCCAATCCTTCTTCAAGATTTCATGATAGTCTCTTTTGCCATGCAATCCCCTACATCATACTGCCATAAACACACAATTGTCAAGGCATAAATAAATATAACAATATATTAGTTACCTTACCCTATTTTACCTAGCACGTTGCCCTACAACTGAACACTTGTAGGTATCATCTCCCAAGGGATTCCAATTCCCTTGACGAATCCAACTATAACTAAAAACCCACTATTATGCTTGCATCTAATCAACTGACTACCACATAGCTTCCTCAGACCCAAAGTGCTTTCATGCACTTTACTTTCTCTATTGCTCGATCATGGAGCATCATCTCCTTCTGTTATAGGATGCATCAAGGATATCCTTGGAAATATACCTCTAGTTCCACCATTCATCTCGATAATGAATGTCTGATGATCTACCTACCTACCTGTTATCCACTGCTGCATAAATCCAAGGAATATTCTGCCCAACATCTCAAACTATCTGTGCCTCCTGAGCAGTGTAGATCTGAGGCCTTTCACAATCTCATTGTGACACTCTAATTAAAAATAGAATACCACTCTAATATGAGGGAAATCCTTCCTATGGTGATCTCCACCACAGGTTCAATACTATAATGGTTCTTCGTCATTACCTTTATTATAATGCTCATATGGCTGAGACCCATGTCCTTTCTCAGCTACATTGAAATTTTTATAAGGCATTATCCTTATCACTTACATCTTGAGGTCATAGAAATCCTTGACCCTTCTATCATAATAACCCTTAGATATGGAATTATTCCTTCAGAATCTTTTAAACTTATGTCAACTCAACTCCTCTATCTTGATGCCTCGAACATGCTTAACACCTTCCCACCAGATAACTACTTTTCACTTGAGACTGAAGGTAGCTATCTTGGCTTTCATATTATTTGAATAATCATGCAATCCCAAGAACTTCTTCATCCCAAGTAGCCATTCGTCTGCATCTTCTATTTTCTTCACATCCCCATCAACTGTAGGAGACTTGGATTTCTTGAAATCTTCTAGAAAATACTGTTTCTCACTCCTATAAGGATGTTGGCGGTAATGATGATGATGTCTCTCAAAATCAGAACTATAATAGAATCCATGAGTGTTAGTCCCGCTTTTAGGTGTATCCAAAGATCTGCCACCTCTGACTTCATCATCTATGTACAACCTGTATCTTGATTGAGACCCGCTCCCATATGCCCCATTAGTCTTTTCCTCCTATCCATGATTAATCCTCAGTTGTCCCTGCTTATGCAAGTTTGTAATGCTTTGAAGGATGAATGCATTAACCTTTTCATGCTTTTATTGAGCTTTGGCATGCCTTTCATGAACCTCAATCAATCACTCATTGTCTGCCTTGCAATTTTTGATATCTACCTTTAAACGCCTCAATGTATCTTCTATATCAGGAGAATACTCTTCTACTTACTACTCAACTAATCTGCAAGACATGAATTGTAATCCACCATTATGCTTGTTGTCTTTTATCATCTATCTCCTACAAACATGAGATGTTAGATAAACCAAATATAGACATAATCAAAATCATACCTCAATGTTTCTTAGGGTAAGTTATCTCGTCTGAAAAATCAATCCAGATTACACACACACACACACACACACACAAACACATATATAATAACACCAACATCATCATGATCACACAAACTGTAATAATGACCACCACGATGCATGTTTGACTTACTATGCATGATAACCATAACAATCACAAAACACATTGACAAGTAACATGTACGCACGATGAACATATAAACTATTGACATGCATGCATAAACATATGCATTTTATCCCATATAGTCCAAATGTTTGAACCTAGAAGCTCTAATATCACCCAGTTGTATTTGATATCACCCAAAGGGAATGAAATTGGCTATGATACCACCCTATAAACACCTCCTACCACATTTACCCACTTTTACAAGATCTCTAGGGAAAACATGAGCAAAGTGACACTATGATATGATACGACCTCCAAGTTCCAGTTATGGAAGTGGGGCCGACAAAGTGAAAACTTATTGATACCCCCCAGGAACACTGGATGGCCCAAAAGTCAGTCCACAACCTCTGATGACCATATCCTGAGCTGGAACTACTTTTTCACAAGCCTAACCTCCAATTGCACCCATAAGGCAACATGCATGTGGTTATGAGGCTCCAACTGCACTCATAAGCTTATATCAATGTGGTTATGACCCAAATCTTCCACTTTTGTGCATGTGGTCCTCATATCTGCGCCACCTTTTCAGGCTAGCCTCCAGACCCCTATCCATAACTTCCTATAACTTTTCAAAATCATGATTAAGATGATAACAAGGCCAAGTATTCAAACTTGAACAAGATCTTGACCAACACATGCCTAGTACACAATAGACATTTCATCAAGCATATGGTAAACATCAAATCTACAGGTCATGAATGCATATATGATCATAGACCTTTGAATTTCATCTGACAATCACAAATAAGGCTCCCAACTCTCTCTAGCTAACTGCAATAACACTTGTTAGCCCATGCATTCATCAACCATCTAGTACTTAACAAATTATGAATGAGATACATAACCATAGCACATCATATAACCAAGTATACAACCAGAATGGAAACCATGGAAAATCAACCATAAAATCACCAACATAATCACTACATATGCTCATAGATCATAATAGGAAATTATTTAATATTAACATATGAAAATGCAAACCAAGTCAGAGACTTCCACGTACCACTTGACCATAGATTGGGTTGAACCAAATATCTTTTTCAGCCAATCACCCCCACATCATATTTCAATCATGAATGTGGGATCATAAGGGTTAAACCAAAACAAAACCAACCAAGGCTTCCAGAGGCCAAACCACCTCAACCCTCATTCACAATGATCTCACCTATACGGTTTAGAAATCACTAACATAAACCATATCAGTCTCTACCCAAGTTGTTCGAGGCCCAAGGAACTAGTAACTCAACCCACAACCTTCCAAGGCTCCAAACCATTTGTTCCAACCCACGGCTCTAGGGAATGTAACTCATCCCACAAGGATCCAGAGTGTTTTTCCCAACCAACAGGTTCCAAGAATAGGAACTCAACCTAAGTTGTTCCAGGATTCCAGAGTGTTTGTTCCAACCCACAACCATAGGGAACCTCAGCACCAACCAGAAAAACAAATGGGAAACCCACAATACTATGGTTATCTAGGAAATGGAAAGGAAAGGCTGAAACCACTATCAATGCAAGAAAATATCCATGCCAATGACAACATATAACCAAGGAACCACATGCATATACCATGCATCCAAAAATCAGCATGCTAAATCTCACATGCATATTGTTACCTGCAATATCTTCTTGTTGAAGTTGTTGATCCAACTTTCTCCTTGCTTTCTCTTGCTTTCCTTTTCTTGTCCTTTTCCTTCCTTTGCTTTCTTGTCCAAGCTCTTGCTCTCTTTCCTTTTCTACACTTGCTCCAAAGATGGACAAAAATTGTCAATTGATTCGCATGTGCCTTTTTATCATTGTTCCTTTTTTTCCTCATTTTCCTTCTAATTTCCCTTGCATGCAAATTTGTGTTTGTTCGCCTCCCTTTTCTCTTCTTTTCCTTACCTCTCATAATTAAACGTCATTTATTTCCTCTTTGCCATTTTCCAATGCCTTTGCCAATTTCCATAACCATTTTTAACCACGAGTGATGCCCACTATAATGTTTAACTACCATTCAGCTTGGAATATGTGTCCCATGACCTTGTTCTTATTTTATTTACATGGAAAATCAAGCAAGGGTTATTACACACACATTCACAAAATCCACTAAATGAGGCTAAAAATATTACCTTTTATAATAAAGAAAAAACCCCATAGGTCCAAAAACCTAACCCTAAAAGACAACACAATAAAGAGCTTGCAAACCTCGAAGCAGCTAATTGGTACATGGACTTCTCGAGGGTGTAACATTTGTATACAATATCCATTTCTAGTACACAATATCTCATTGGAAAGAAATATCCAAATAATACAACTTTTAATTGGAGATAGGGAATCCCGTGGGAACCCTTGGTCCATTAAATTGCCAAAAAACATTGTTTAGGGCCTCAAAACAACCAAGAAGTTTGGACCCAAAAAACCATCAAAATAATTGCAAAGAAGATAGAGAACCATTGAGTTAGTCGAAAAGGTGGGTGGCCATCAATATCCATCAATATCAGTTCTCCCCCTTTAGGATGCAATGGTTTCCATTGTGTTAAATTAACTCATCAAATACGAAAACTTTTGCTAAATTTGGCTCCTATTGAGCCACTTACCTTGGTGAAGAAGATCCCTGCTTTGATAACTCGATAGACTTGTATGTGCTACTGGTGGGTATCGTTTTTCATGGTGTCCATGATCTAATCCATTCTAGCCTATTTAATGTAGTGAGTATTGAGTTATGTGGGGGAAAATTTCTCAACTACCTCCGACTTTCCAACGAAGGTGGAAAATATGGTCAAAGTAGCTATACATTAAACATTGGGTGCAACCCAAGGAAACGGGGAATACTCAATTCAAAATCATTTTCGCCCACAACCTTCATGATTGTGTAAGGGCCATATTAAAGTGGTTTAATATTCTTATCAGGGGATATGAGGCATTTTTTTTAAATGCAACCACACCTTATCGTCGACCTGAAACTTGTGTGAAACTTTGTGTTGGTCATGTGACTCCTCGTACTTGGAATTGGTTTTCTACATGACATGATGAACCTATTGTTGGAGGTGTTCAATCTATTCAGTATATTCGGTTGCTTTTTCTACATCAACCTAAGCATGGGAGGACTCTATTAGTAAAGATACAATGGGCATAGTTACATCAACTAAGGCCATTGAATGGAACCTCGAGCACACTAAAGGATTATGGCCAATATAGATATCGAGGGATTTTTTATACTATGTTGAACAAATGGAAGGATTTTATCTCATGCACATGGATGTTTGGAGTTTTAAATGAACAAGATATGCGCAATCATCATGTTAACCACTTTTGTTTTTCCATATGTTTGGGGATGATAGACAGTCGATTTGGTCAACTCGGTATCCATTAGAGACCATAGGACAAAATAGAAGGTGTTGAGGAACTTATTGTCTCTATCTGAAATAATGGTTCAAGGTAGCCCAAAATGAATCCAAATATTCTCAAATAAGAGTTCAACAATGGCTTCAGTTGTGATACTCTTCTTGCATGGTGCCAAAATGACCATCTAAGAGAACTAATTGAAAACCACACACGCAATCATTAGCATGTTTGGTGGATGGAAAAGCTCGCATATAATCTATGGAGACTAATTCCCATGACTTGTATAAGGTAGGTAGAAGAGTGCATAACCCATGCTTCTTAATGGCTATTTATCAATGGCATAGGTAGTGCACGATCTGATATACCAGTGGACATCGTGTTGAAGCTTTGGCTAGTCGAATACTTCTAAAGTTCCACTATTTTTTTCTCCACACCAAAGTGCCCTACCACCTAACTATAATGTGCCTCCTAAATTATCTTTCCATACTCACTTGAAGGAACACAAATGTGGCCAAGGTATCACAAGAGTAGATCCTGGAGGTGGAAGTCTAAAACATGTTTTCTTGCAATTAGTATTTGGTATGTGGTAGTGAAGTCAGAGTTATTATTGTATAATTATGGCATCTACAGGGTTTGTGCCCATAAGAGTTTAGAATTATGCTTAGTGCCACAACCAGGGATTAACTAGGATAGTCTACAACATGATTTGCGCCACCCTTCTTGTATTTTATGTTCAAGTGGAATTATTGCAGGTATATGGAATGATTTTTAATGCTCATATCATATTTTTCTCATAATTCTTAAAAGTAATCCACTTTCACTTAACACCTCTCCTAGAACCTCCCATTTCTTTAACTTACTTTTCCATTTAGGGACCAGCCCCCATAGCTAACCTAGGAGATAGCTTAAACGGAGAGAGATAAGGGATTTAGTGTGACAACCTCTTCTCTTAGTTCCCTGCCACGAACCACACCTTGTAGGGTTGAAGGATTTTCTCACTAACCTGTAGGTAGGTGTAGGCGGAAAGAATAACATAGCGCAGTATGGGGGAGATGTAGTGTCCGTAAATGAGTGTAAACATTTAAATTTTGACTCAATATGGGAGAGATGTTGTAGTGTTCGTAAATGAGTTTAAACAATTAAATGTTCACTCAATATGGGGGAGATGTTGTAGTGGTTGTAAACGACGTTTAAATGTCGAATCAAGATAGGAGATATGTTGTAAGGTGCATAAACTAAAGCGTTAAAAAAAAAAA